>VDFB02109370.1:0-23818 GCA_007258455.2 Sequoia sempervirens | reverse complement strand
GTAACAGGAAATAAAGAAGAGTAAATAAATTAGTTAGAGTTAACTGAGAGAGGGGCTTTTTGGTTATTTTTTGAGAAACTAATCTTGCTTCTCTCGGCCGTGAATATTTGTGGTTCTTGAAAGTTTTCTTGGGGTTTTTGGAAAGTTTGGAATTGGGGGTTTTGGAGTATTGAGAAATTTTGAAGAATATTGTAGCTGCAAATTAGAGGAAGTGACCTCTGCATCAATTTACAGCCCAACTAAACAACTTTAATCAGGTTCCTCTATTTTTGATTTACACCTCTGTTTACTCTTGCTTGAAATATTTTATTAGAATGATTCTTGAAAGAACTCCTTGAAATATCTCTGCAAAATATTGTGTATATTCTATAAATTATTGTTAGTCACGCTTCAAAATTTTGATTTATGCTTTGTTCCGAGTTCTTGAAAAGAATTAGATGGCGCCACCTCTGTTTTGTACTCATCAATAGATAATCTTGTCTTAAGTAGTTTCCTTACCCAGACAGAGTCATATTCTTCTGTAGCTTTCTTTTATGTCGATATCCTTAATTCTGTATGTATCATTCAACCATGTGATGGTATTTTAAGAACTTTATTCTTTTGCTCTGAGAAAAGGGAAGCTTGAATCTGAAGACTCGATACTTGTTTTGTACTCATTGAGGTTCAAATATCCAATTGCTAGCATGCACTTTACTTAAGCTTTAACACCCCGTTGGCTATTTACATCCCTTTAATTATCATTTGATTTCATATTGAAGTTGTCGTTTCATTTGTTATCATCCTCAACATGTACTTGAAGACTTGAAGTCATTCGATTTCCTCTAGTTGTTTGTAGAGTTTATTTGATACAATCTTGATTTCAATCGATATATTGTTCGCCATGCAAGTTGTTCCAGTGCCGTATAACTTTGATATTGAGCTTAAGTGCCTATTCGATACCAGTGGAGTGTATAGTTAATAAATTCCTGTAGGTGAGTTGTGTGGTATTCAAAATTTAGGGAAGTCCCCAATTTAATTAGGCGCGCTAGCTGGAATCTGTAGACTTTCATGCATTGAGTTTGTATCTTTTCCAATGCCTTATCCTCCCATGCAATTTGTATTGTATTCACTATTTCCTTTGTTTTGGTCGCCGTCCCTCTTTGCATGCTGGGTCGAGCTAGTACTGTTATATATTTCAGTTATTTGATATATAATCTGCAACGTATATTGAATGTAATTTGTCTGTGAAATTTCGCCTTAGGCCCATATAAATTATGCACCTAAAGCTATTACGAGGTTGAGGTCTGATTTTGGGTTACTTTATAGTAATTATTCCTCTCTGGGTGTTTTCGCCAGACTTAAAACCTATGACAAAGATGGTGGTATTGGAGACAGATGAGACCAACGATGAGAGCGAAGAAGAGCATGGTGATGAAATTAGTGAGGAGGAATATAGAAACAATCAGAAAGAGTGTGAGAATTTCGGAAAATCTGTTGAGTCTATAAAGTGGTTGAAGAGTTGTTTGCATCATATCAGAATATGGAAGAGGCTCTTGACCGATGCGAGGTTAGTCTTTCGCATACGTTGTTATATCATGTATTGATTATATTTTCAAATGCCAGAAATCCTGCTTTCAGGTTCTTTCGATGGGCAGGGCAACGTGTTGGATTTTCACACAATTCTCTGACTTATAACATGATGATGAGTATATTGGGCAGAGCAAAGCAGCTTACGAGTATGTGTGAATTGTTGGATGAGATGTGTAAGAATGGATCTTTATTGACAATTGAGACCTTTGAGATTGCAATCAAAGCAATTCGATTATATCCAACTGATAGAATATTATTCAGTGAAAGAAACATAAGTGGCGCTCGAATTTTACTCATAGCTTAGTAAATGACAGGGCGTCGAACCCCCAGTATGTTCTGGATTTATATTGTATGGTGTTCAATATATATATATATATATATGAATTTAAATATTGGCATAAGATTTTACATTCTAAACTGTAAATTAAACAACAACTTAATAGCTTTGTAAATTTATATATATAGGCATGACTATATGTAATCATATGTGGTTGTAGTATAAACTGTTGTAGAAAACAGTATTTTGATATAGCACTTATATATATATATACACACAAACATCTATTGTGTTATGCATACATGTTTATATATATTATGTATATATATTTATATATATGAGTATGGGTATTTTGTTATGAATTATAGTAGTGTAATAAAAGAGTATTGTTGTCCTACTATTGATAGATCTTGTTGAAAGATTAATGAAACAAAAGAAAAATTCAAATATTGGAAGGTTGGTGTAATTTTGTAAATGGATGATTAGTCGATAAGGAATAAGGAACTATTCTTGATCAATATGAATGCTTTGAAAGTGTAATGGTTGTGTTTTAAATTTACCTTGCATTCTTGATTTCATTGTTAATTAAGTTATTGTATGAAGTATAGTTAGTGAGTTATGGAAATGGGTTGGCTGTGAGTTATTGTTCAATGTTCAAGTTGTTGTGTGAAGTTAATAGTGGAAGTATTCCAGAGATTTGGGAATAGTGTTATTGGTTTGATGTATAAGTTGAACTTTGAAAATTGGTTGGTGTGATATTTGCCATGTGTTATAGAAAGAGAATTAGCCATGCACTGTTTACTCACCTATATGATTAATTTTTGTATGGGATGGGTCATGCCTCACCTTATGAGTACATTTTTGTGTGTTGGTGATTCGTGCAAGTTGGCTTTACTTTATTGCTTGTGTTGGTTTTTCTAGTTATAGAAGGGGGAGTGGCTCTCAATGGGGGCTAGCGCACAAAGTGGTGTCTAGGACAATCCATGTGAGAGTTTCCTTAAATAAGTGATAACATAATTAATTAACTAGGGGAATTAGGTAGTAGTTCACTCTAATCAAGATAACTAGATGCCTCACCCATGCCTATAGCACTCGTTTAGGCTAAGGATGGGTTGAGAAGGCCTGGTTGGCAAGACCAACCTCCTTGTCTTCAGGAAAGGAAGTTGGTCCCGCATGTGTTACCCTATGGCCCGCTGACGTCTAATGTGAGACTATCAGGACAACCCTATATGGGGGACATCATATAGTGAAGACTATCAGGACAACCCATGCTAGGACCATGCAATGACACTCTCCCCTGCTACAACATAACATTTCCTTAATTGTATTCCATTTGATGTATGTGTGTGCCTCTGGAAGCGATGTCTCTATTGTGTTGAGTTATGTTGTACTTGCATGTTGGGATCCTTTATGTCAATTGGTGTCACCTTGTTGTCATTGTGATGGTGGGACTCTTTGCTATCTCCTAGCATGGGGGGTGGACCTTAAGGTTCCACATGGTCAGGTGGAATGAGCCTTGTACTCCATTGGGTTCCCTTACTTTGTTCATGTTCATGGTGATTATTCTTGGATTTGAAGGCTTCTGCACTTGCTCCAGTTTATATGGATTACTATTCATGTACTTGTTTTGTTCCACAAAAATATTGTATCATGTATATACTTTAATGTACTTTCCTCTCTCATCCAAGGAGGTAACGATGTAATGATGTATCATTGTAATTATTGTAAAATTTCTCTTGTAATGATGAATGTAATTGATATAATTGTCAATTTAATGAATATTGATGTTGTTATATTGTTAGCATAAAATGGATAATTCATATTAGTTGATATGTAAATGTGAAGATGAAATGCAATTCATATTGTCGTTAGAATTTATTTAATGTAATGGTTTTATGTACTTGCTAGTTTAGCTAATGGGAATCAAGTAGCGTAGTTGCGGACCTTAGAGGACTTAGTTTAGAATTTGAGTTAATATTTTATTTATAATTGTGTGAAAATTGAACTTAAAAAAAATAATTGTTCCATTTTAGGTGTTAGTGTGTTGTCCTCTAGGGTTTTGTGGTGGGGCATTACACATGTGATGCAGAGTGGTAGGGGAAGCAACCCTTCTTTCATACAAACAACACCTTTCTTAAAAGCTTCTCTCAAATACTCTATATGCACACATCAACTTCACTATTCCTCTCAATAATGCAACTTGACCACTCAACTTGACTCACACAACCAAACATCTCAACAGGACTTGGGAATGCTATGAACAATCTCAACATGTCAAAACATGACCAAAAAAATAGACTTTGTACTCACAAACACTCATTCTCCCGTCGCTTCCAAACTAGCCATGCATTCCTTCTAGCACTCACCAATAGGACAGCCATGATAAAGTTTGTAAAAGACTCAAACCAGACAAAGGAACTTTTTTTTAGACATCTAATACCAACCCCTACAAATCCTCAAAATTATAAAACCAAACACCAACAACAGATGTATCAAAGGACTGTCCTTCAACTCACCAAAAAGGCCTAACTAAGCCTGTACACAGTAGGTTTTTGAATACCAAGGCTCTCCCCAACACCCCTCATGCTTTAAATAGGTTCAAACATGCTCCCCAAGACCTTGTACATCATTTTCATCAATCATTCTTACTCAAAAGCTCAAAAAATTAAAATAAATGCATTGAAAAGTTCATTTTCCTGGACTGTTACAAAGGAAACCAAACCTAGGGCATTAGATAATTCTTGCAAGACTCCATCTTTTGCTCTAAAACAAATTGAATCATGAAGAGGACCCTTAAATCCACCATTCCACCAAGTTTCAGAATTCTTCCATGGTGGAATGGTGAATTATAAGCATTTTGTGATCAAAACCCTTGATTTGTAGGGTTTTAGACCCACTTTCAGAAGAATTGATGTAACTTTCTATTTATACTTAATGAAATCAAGAAAAATCACCACCAAATTAAGTTATCTCTACCCTCTATCAAACTATGCCAATTTGGAGGTTGTATAGTAATGTACCAGACAATACCACACACAAGAACAGTCAAAAGCACAGGAAAAATAGTGAAAAAAACAAAGTTTTCTTCTTATTAATGCTTCAAAACTTCAACCCCTTTCATGCCTTGACCCCATGGATGCTTTATAAACATGTTCCCATCCTCCCCAATGGCCTTTAACTATTTTTTGAATAAAGGAGTCATTGTTAAGGTGTTTACAACTCTAATGATGAGTTTACAACAATTTGCATTATGACAACATTGCATCTTTTTGAAGCAACTTTGATTCCTATCACCTAAGACCTCAAAAATAATTGAAGTGGCTCCTAAATAGCCTTATTACATGTACATGAATCCAATCTTTCCTTTACATATACAAATTCAAGTTTGTGCCTTTCAAGGCTACAAAGACAACAATTGTTGCAAGATTGCAATTCTCTACATTTTGACTCAAAACTCAAAAAATTCAACCTAGATCATGCTTGATGGTCTTGTTAGACCTTATTCATGACAAAAATACTCAAAAATACTCATTCTAACCTTCTAACCACCTGTTTTCATCAAATGAGCAAAAATGGAGGATGACGTGTAGGTGCTCCTACACCAACATGGTATGAGAGCCCAAGTTCTAACACTAGGTACTCTGGGTATATACAAGATCCCATTATGTTGTCTTAGTTGTTTAGATTATGAAGTTTACGTTTTCCTTGTTGACCTCGTCTAACACCCTGAACTTGTCTTTGGTGGTGTCAATGTAGGATAATACCTAGAGGTTGGGGTCAAGGTCGAGGGCAGAGTAGAGGTCGTGGTGGTGGCCATGGGGCTAATTGCTAGGACTCCCCTCCTCAATGTTCCCACGAGTCTAATTGTGAGGAAAAATAGGGCTCCCAAGATAATTAGGGAGGTGGAGGTCAGAATCAAGATCAAACAAGGTTGGAGGGTGCACAGTTGTGTCACTTACTTGAGGAGGTTCTTGCCTATCTGGGTCTGAGACAGGAGGGTGAGCAATTGGTGGTTCGAGAGAGAGATAGGTCTCCTAGAAGGAGAGAGGTTGTAGTTGAGTAGGAGGCTATATTAGTTGAACATATGAGGGACCTTTTACGAGCACATCCTCCTAGTTTTGATGGGACTGGTAGTGGTTTGGAGGTAGAGACCTGGTTAATTGATCTGAACAGGTGTTTCGCTATGGATCCATATGGTAGCAACACCAAGGCTAGGTGCGTTATCATGTATCTCCAAGGTTTTGCTTCCATGTGGTGGTGTTTGGATGATCAGAAGCTCCATTTGGATATAGATTTAGTCTCATGGGAGATGTTTTAGAGAGATTCAAAGCCTAGTTCTTGTCTAATCATTGGTAGCAATGTTGTGTGGATGAGTTCGATGAGCTAAGACAGATGGCGATGTTAGTTAAGCAATATGAGTAGAGATTTTATGAGCTTAAGCAGTATGCTGGCATAGGTGATGATGAGGGTATGTTAGTACATCACTTTATCAGGGGCTTGAATGCTCGTATCAGTGGGGGTGTTCATGTGTTTGAGCCGAAAATAATGGAGGTGGCTGTGGAGAAAGCTCAGATAGTTGAGGAGAATTTGGCTATGGCTTTAGGTGGACAAACAAGTGTATAGATTGGTAGTGCACCTCCAGCTGGTATCAGATCATAGGGTGGTCCATCTTAGGCTACAGGTTCCTCCAAGGGTCATCAAGCACCCGCTAAGGGTGAGCATCAATAGCAGCACTCCCAATCGAAACCTGGGAACTCTTAATCTCAGCATGGTAGTAGGTTCCAGAAAAGGAAAGATCAGAGTTGGCAGCGAGCTCAACAGTATTGTCCCAACCAGCCTGCTAAGAGCTCTCAGTTTGCGGTTAGTGGAGGAAGTTTTATGTAGTCTATTGCACCCTCAGGTGGTTAGGGTTATGGTAGAGGCATAAGATGTTTCTCTTGTGGTCAGCAGGGTCACATTGCTAGACAATGTCCTCAAAAGGGAACATTTGGATATAGTTAGAGGCTAGCCACTTCAGAGTCGATAGTAAGAGATGCAAGCATATCGCATAGGGTGTTTGCAGTGGTGGATAACCGCCAGGCCGAGCACCAGGGTTCATTTGGAGAGACTTCTAGTAGAGGACAAATAACTTTCTTTAGAAACCGTGCACATTATGCAGCATTGAGAATTGACCCTTGGGCAGCGAGTCATGGTCTAGGTGAGGGTCTAGAGGGATCCTAGTGTTGAGTCTTCTGTCTCTTGGGAGGATGTATCCCATATGCGCGAGTGTTACCCATTTTTGTTTGCAGGCTTCCAGGAGCAAGCCTGGTCCTAGGGGGGAGGATGTAGTGCCCCTCAGTTTTCTTTTTGCTTCTGATAGTGACGTGTTTTCATTTAGACATTATGATACATTGCTCGATGTTGGACTCATTACTATGATGATAGTTGATACTGTTTAATCACTAATGTTTATGTATATGTCATGACTAGTTTATGGTTTATTTGACTGAGTGGGTTATTATTTCCATGAGTATTATGTGATTCTTGATGTATGTTCTTATCATGATTTTAGTATCTGATTATCATGCATTGATGCATTTTGGTGAAGGTGCATAGTGTCGCATCTCTCGCTTGTGAGTGCCTTGTGGCGTTGCAATTTTTCCTTCACGGTGTGTTTGACTACTTGTCTATGTACATGTTCGACCATGTGGTTTGCTGTAGGTTGCAGGTACCAGGCATCAAATCCACCTGAATTTCCAAGTTTGTGTAGTGTCCCTTCAGTTGCTGCACATTGTTTCAGTTTGTTTCTATTCAGTTTATAGTTGCTTTAGCTATTTTGATACTATGTTAATTTATTTTAGTTACGACACTAATACTATGTTGGTTTTATATTGTGTTGATGATACATTAGAGACATTGTTAATCATCTAATTATGTTTGTGTGGCGACATTATTATAAACATTATGTGTGTTATGGTTTTATGTTGTTTTAGAGCATTAGTGTGTTTATGATGATGTATCTGATGTTGTTTATGATGCAACATTGTATGTTAGCCTTGGTGAAGGAGAATGTAGCATAACTCACTCATGAGTACCCTACTATGTTGCGATTCTCTTTCACGGTGTGATTGTTGGTTTTTGCAGATATGTTTAATAGTGTTGTTTGATGTAGATTGCAGGTACCAAGTATCGGCTTCACTTGCTTTGTTAGGTCTGACTGTGCCTTGACCCAATGGAAATATGTTGTTTCAGAGATAATGTCAAGTCCTTCTTTGGCCATCATTCCCTTATAGGATGATTATTTGTGTTGTCACTTGTAGTATTGTCTTTTTGTTCTATTGTGTCGTACATGTTTGCATATTTTTTGGAAATTAATTAATTACTTAAATGGTTTATTAATTAATTTATTTGATTTAATATAATTTTATTTCAATGTTAAGTTAAAATATTTGTGTTTATGGTTTGATTTATTAAATTAAATTTAACAGGATATTTATTTGAATGTAATTGTTGATTTCAATGTGTAAATTTAAATAAATGAAAAATAGATATTTTGAAAGAGTTTGTTTTCAATAGATTATAAATAATATATGAAATATATACTGAGTTAGAATCTTGATTTGGAGTTAGAAAGTGTAATCTGGTGTAATTGTTTAAGTTGAAACTGGTTGATCAATCTTGATTGCATGCTGATTGTTAGTTAAGATTTATGATTTATGAGTTAACTGAAAAGGAATTAAAAGCTTTGGTTATGCAAATATCATTCACGACAATTTTTTTGAGAAGGTTTCTGCACAAATTGTTTTTGGAAAAAGTTTCTTTACAATATTTTTGTATTTGAAAGCTTTGTAAAAAGGAATTTGGAAGGTTTTTTGTGATTTGGTTGTGGATTGGGTTTGAAGATTGTGATATTTAAAGTTAGTTGAAATCTAGAATTCTTCTTCTTCGAATCTTCGTATGAGCAAGCGAGGTTAAATAGGTTCCTTCCTTTTCTATTTGATTTGCATCTTAAACATAAAATTTGTAAAAAATTATGTTTGTATTTAGCTTGCTCTGGAAAAAAAGAAAAAGAAAAGAAATACTGCATGTGGAAAAGATTAACTCAGCCAAACTTGCATATGCAACAAAGAAACAATGAGGATGAGTTTTCAAATTTAAAAGTAAATCTTAGCAAAATATGTCTGTAATATTTGGTTTTTCTTTGTAATTTTATTTCCATATGGCGACAGACAAATGTTCTAATTTAGAAATATCCTGTAACTTTATTTACCAACCAAATAATATTCCCTGAATCTTGAAATTTTCTGTTGCCTTATTTACCCAGTCACTTAGTGATTTTGTTTTAAATAATTTTCAAAATATGTGAGAGAATCTTTATGGTATTCTAGTTTCTTGTATCTACTTCAACCTAGAAGTATGATAAAATAAAATCAGTTTCCTGTAGCCTCTGGCTTTCTTTGTACTGCACCTTGAAACTTTGGCCAATGACGCCTTGATGGAAAGAGATTTGGAATTACTTCTTTTAGCCTTTGATTTACAATTTCTCGGAGGATGGCATTAGTCATTTTCCCTTATTTTTATCCCGTACTTGTTAAGATCCATTTTGTGTGTATCCCTCAGCCATACCATTGGACATTTTTAAAACCACAATATGAGGTACCCAAATACATCTAAGACGCCATACAACTCGATGTCTGCCTTTTCTAAACTTTTGTTTAGTAGCAAAATAGCGTTGGAACCATATTAGATTGGCATTTGTAAACATAGATTTGAAAACATTAAGAATCTATTTTGGTGAACATAGTTACGTTGTGAGGAAATGCTCTTGATACGCCATCCTTTAATCTTCTATGATCTATGTAAAATATGTTGTAGATACAATTCCATGTTGATAGTGTATATATGATTGTTTATGGCTCTCTTAACAACCACGAATCTTAGGATGTGTTATATCTGTTTGCATGCAGCTTTCTTGAGCTTATAGTCTTCGATCTTTAGGCATAGAGTTTGGTTTCTCTATTATCCTGCTAAGTATGAACATATCCTTTGATGTATGTGTATTAAATATAAATAGTTCGGAGTTTCGAACATAAAGTTCTCAATTTAATTTACATGCATTTTTCCCTTGTGAACATGAAGGAGTCGATAGAGATAACTATAATTGATTGTTTGTCTCTTTGATTTGAATCTGTAGTCCTAGGTTTGTGTAGTGAATGAATATGCAAATTAATAATTATATGTCTATGTTATTTATAATTGTACGTGCTTGCTATCTTTGATATGTTTTGTAACAAGACAACAATTAAGTGGATCGATATATATATATTTTGTAAATATATATTTCATATGTATTTATTTATTTATTTATATATATACAAGTGTAAATATTAATCATGATTTTAAATTAAATGAAAACAAAAAAAGCTTGGTTGTGCATATATTTACATCGAAATATTTGTGGATTGTGTTATTTAGATCATGAAGACTTGATGATTGTATATGACGAGTAGCAATGTATTGGTTATAATTTATGAGTATACTTTTGACTTATGAGTTCTTTAATCTTCCAGAGGCCAAGAAAGGAAATTTGTTCTGTTACGCTTCTCATGCTTGCACTTTATTGTTCAATTACAATGATTTAACTTGGGACTTAGCCTTCCATGATTTTTTGTAACCTTTGAGGTGTTATGGAAGTTATATGGTTTATATCATGATTGAGATGTGTACATTCTTGGAAATGTTCAATGTGCATGATGGTTATCCTTTGTAATTGATTATGAGTTATGTTATTAGGAAGAGTGGCTTTCGATAGGGGCCGAAACCCTAATTGGTAGCTAGGGTAACCTATCGAAAGTTATTAATTCAATGAAAACCTTAATAAATGTACTTGGGGATGGGTGGGATTCATTAAATATTTCAAATAATTGGATTGCCTCGCCTAGTGTATAGATTAAGGGTAGGTTGAGATGGCCTGGAATAGCATGATCATCTACTTTGTCTTCTTGAAAGGTAGTTTGATGCCACATGAGTTTTTTTAGGCACCGAGAATTGGTAGAGATTGCGAAGGTAACTCGGTATGAGGGCCGGTAATCTAGGAAGATTGACCAGGGTAACCTACAATAAACTATGTGATGACACTCTTTTCCTAATGCATAATATATGGTCTCTTGTGTAGATTTACCCTTGTTTATGTTGTTACCTCTGGAAGCTTTGTTTGTTATTATGTGGTATAGATATCGTTATGTTGTAATGTGTACGTCTTGAGCCATGTAAATGTTATGTTTTATCTTCATGTTTGTTTGTCTTTGTGGACCTGATATTATCTCCTAGCATGGGGGTGGACCTTCGGGTACCACGTGGTTGGGAGGAACGTGCCTTTTCCTCCATTGGGTCCCCTTACAGGTGTTGTTGTGCTTCAATAATATTGTTCTTGTGGCTTTAGAGCCGATAGTAGGAGATGTAGATGGAGAGACTTCTGGTAGAAGACAAGCATCATTTTTTGGAAATCATGCACGTCCTGCAACGTCGGGAGTTGACCCTCAGGGGTCAAGACATTGATTAGGTGAGAGTCTAGTGGGATCCTAGTGATGAGGCATTAGCTAATTAGGTGGATGTGACATGAATGAGAGAGTTTTATCCATATTTTTTTGTAGGCTTCCAAGAGTAAGCTATTGGTGTGGTTATTTGCACACTTTCTCAACATAGGTAATGCGTAGATGCATCACCACTCTTGAAAGACAATCTTCCACAATCAAATTGCAGAACACTATCCCAAGGTCTCTAGTGTCAGGTCTTGACAGTGCTTGGAATATCTTAGTTGTTTGATGTGATTTTGCTGGTAATCACAGGGAAGACTTACGAAGCTGGATGAAATGAAGTGGATTTTGTAAATTGAAGTTTCTAGGATGGAAGGTCATGTGCAGTATGTTGCAGGTTTGAACAATAGTCTGAAACCTCAATGTTTTCCTTCAATTTTAGCTTTACAATGTGCAATGAACCTCACCATAGGCTATTTCTAAAAAAAAGGAAAAAGGCCAGGAAGAGAGGGGGTTCCTAGATCTGCAACTAACCATGAACAGTGATCATGGAGGTGTCTACTATGGACAACTTCCTTAAAACAAAATTTTATTTAACCAAAAATTTCATAGTATCATGAAATCTTTGCTATCTTCTAAGGACTACAAATATTTTACCATTCATTCACCATGTACATGCATGAACACAGATAAAAGTTTGAGGAAAATTTAAATTTAAGTCCAGACTAATTTTACATAGCAATCTACCAGCAACAAACAACAAAAAGTATGGACTAGGAAGGCATCTACACAACAAAAATCTTCACAACCACATAACAACATTATCAAATCTATCAAAGCAAGCTATAACTAACTAAACAACAATGTAAATCTAACTAGATTCAACTAACTATTGGAGATGAATCATGAAACATGCAAAGAAACTTAGAAATCCACCAAAGTCAATGTATTTCTATTAAAATTTCTACAACATGTCATTTCAACAACTCAACTCTCTCTTGAAAATGAGAGGAAACCCCCTATTTATAGTGTCCAAAAAGTAGAATGAATTGCCAAGATTAAGCTACATTGTGTGGCCAAGATTTACTACAAACTAGGGTTCTACCTAACCCCCAAATATATTACATTTTAAAATAAATTCTTGTCCTTATCCCTATTTTGTCTTCTAGTGACAACACTGTAGCATTTTGTCTTTTGTTGATTGCTCTTTGTTGCAGCTATTCCTTGAGGAGTTCATCATCTATAATAGGGTTTCCCTCTTGTTTCCTCAAAGTGGCGTACTCCATGAAATTCAAGACAAGTGGTTGGAGCTTATCAATTTCCATGATTTGAGATTGTAGCACTTGGTAGCCCCATTGTTTGGACCGGTTTGTGAGCTTTTCCCATTCTTCATCATATTTGACAGTGTGGTCTTTGAATAGCTCAGATTGGGTGAAGGCTCAGGCAGAAAAACTCATAAAATTGGTGGTGATCTCGGCGGACATCCCATCCTCCATCTTCTTTTGGAAATGAGGCTTTATCTTCTTAGGATCAATTTGCATGATAGGAATATCATAGTCTGTCATTAGCTTTAAGTATCGAATGCAATCTGCTCTGACTTCCTTAGCCCATTCAATATTTGGATCCACCTTATCGAGCACCTGCACCAACCTTTCCTTTCGATTTTCAAAATCCATCCTCCACGCCTCGATGAGCCAATGTTCATCCTCTTTAAATGCGAGCTCCTCCTTCCAAGTTCTCTTTGGAAACTTGAGGATGACCTCAATTTTCAGATAAGTAGACCCATATATCCCTGGGAAATCTGTACAGAATTTCCTTGTGCTTTCAAGAGACCTTTGTAAATCAAAGAACTTCTTCGCTATTCTAATGGCATGACTGATGCCCATATTTCCAACGTATAAGACTTTCCAGAACTAGCTCTTCGTGGTCTTATCAAAGTTCTTTCTCTTTTCAAGTTTGTCTATTTTTTCTTTGGGCAAGAATTGTGGTAGGGTCGAAGACATGGTCTGCATTTCCTCTGCTGAAGACCACTACTAGATGTAAGCTGTTAGATCAGCCACTTGTGCCTTGAGCTCTTCCTTCGAAATCTTATCCTGCTAAATCAGGTGTATTACCATGGCGACAAACCCTTGAAGGTGGTCCACTTTCTGTTCTCTAGTGGCCATCCCCAAGTCAATAGTGGACACATTATAGCTTATCCCTTCTTTCCCCTACCATTGGTGTGGATACTTGCACAGTCCAAGATCCAAAAGCATCCATCATCACCTTGGATATGACTTTGGGCTTCTCTTTCTTGGTGCTGATTTGTGCTTGGGCTAAGATGGCCTCTAGTCTCACTCTTGGATTACTTAGGACATGAGCTCTCTTTTCAAGTTTCTTTTCCAACAATTCTAACATTGGAGACTTTTCTTTAGGTGATTCATGATCACCTTCTTCTTCACTTCTCCTGATTTCAATCTCTTTATCTTTAGGGGTTTCTTTCTCTACCCTTGTATCTTCTTTTTCTTCATGGGAGTCCTGGATGAACATCATGCACTTGATGGAGGATTTAGTGGGAAAGTGTTCTTTAGGACTTTCCTTTTCAACATCCCCTTCTTCCTCTTCTTCCCTCTCTTCATCATGCCCGTGTTCTTCCAGTTGCTCTATCTCAAGGCTCCTACTAATTTGAACCTCTTCTTCCAGTTTATTTTCTTCTATATTCTCCTCTTCCTCATGTGGAGGTGGGACATCTTCATGCTCTTTCTTTTCTTGTTCTCCCTGCCCTTCGGAGAGAGGCATCTCCTCACCATGTTTGGGGCCTTCCTCTTGTTATTCACCTGTTGGAGGTTCCATGCTTTCTTTCGTCTTATCATCCTCTTGCCTTCTTTCTCTGGAAGGTGGTATTTCTATTTCTTCTCCAACATCCTTTAGTTGTTGAGCTAGCTCTTCCTCAAAGTCAGGATTGAAAGTTTGCACAATAAATTTGGCATTGGCATCTTCTTCTTCCTCCCCACTTTCGAAGGATCCCGTCTCTTCTCCTTCATGGACTACTTTTTCAATTTGCAAGTGTTGATATTCTGAATGTTCATGGTATTCATCTATTTCATCCTCCAATTCCTTTGCATCTTCCCTTTCCTGTCTCTCCAATTCCTCATATTTTTCCATTGTAACCCTCATTTCGGGAGGCTCAGTTGAGGGATTTGAGATAAGAACATTGGTGAGAACCTATGCTAGGGTAGCTTGGATAGCAGGATTCAACAACACTTCAAAATTTTTGGAGGGGGCACTTCGCATATGCCACGAGAATGCTTCTGGAAGGGAGAGCGTTGACATAGATATGGTTGTTGTTTCCAATGAGAGGGACGTAGTTGGAGACATGGAGGAAGAAGAAATAGGAGAGGTGGTGGTGGAAGAAGAATCAATTGCCATGACTGGTTTGACCGATGAAGAAGAGGCACAGTGGACTGAGATGTCCACTGCAGGTGGAGAGGTAGCCACCATGGCCTGAGACATAGGGGGAGGGGCAGCAACAATGGAAATAGCCAGTGGAGAATTTGGATGATTTGTTTCCATTTCTTCTCCTTCATGGAGTGGGTCCTCCTGAATAACAGGCACTGTAGTAGTACTGCCTGACCTTTTATGTTTCTTGGAAGGTTCACCTTCTGAATCCTTTCTTGCATACACCTTCGAGTTAGGCTACTACTCCTAAGTCTCTTTTCTTTTCCTTGATCTTGTGAATGGAGAGGATTTGGATGCTTATCCTATTGAGGCTATAACAGCTCCATCATCTGTTGCACTAGGATCACTTTTGAGCCTCTCATAGGTCAGGATGACCCCTTGTTGCTTCAACTGGGCCGCTTTCCCATTGACCCATTCTCTTGTACGAGCCTCAATGGGCTTGGTTATAATATCAAGGTCATCGACCTCTTGCTCATCCCAATCTATCAAGGGAATCAACAAATAAGCAACTATATTGTATCGAGGGTGCATAATTTTGCTTTCATCTTCCTCCACTTAATCAAGCACGGGGAATAGATTCACCCTTTTTACGAAGTATGTGGTCATCTGCATATAATGCTTCATTTGTACCTCCTTATCATCTTTACAATTTTCTAAGAAATCTTCAACATGATGTAGATGGGCGTAGTCGGGTCCAATTTCCTTCCTTATGTGCCCATATGGGTCCATTAGCGGTTCGACAGTGTGAAGCCTAAAGTGATATTCAGCCAACTCCTCTGAGTTTCCTGCACATTCAGAGGTATGTAGTTCATACATCCCTTGGCCGAAAGAAAGGGGATAGACAATCCCAACCAAATACTTGTTTTTTAGCAAGGTGCATACGTGCCGTAGCTTTTGAGAGAGTTCCAAGAATATCATTCGGTCGTTAGGATACCGAGACAACTTATTCGGTCTTTCTAAAAACCTTGGGCACAGATGTATGCAACTTTTGGGTACTAGATAAATAGGAAAGCATATTGCTTGAGGAAGGCCCAAGTGCTATGGGAGACTTTCCTTTCAAAATCACCCCTGAGGAGCCTGATTATATGGCCTATGAAATCGTCATTTACTCTACAATAATCCCTCTTGAAGTTTCTGAATTGGAGCTGAGGGTATCTGTCATAGACTTTCAGTTTCCTACTAGATTCTTCATCTGGAGCCCTGAACAAACTGTTGTACTGCGTCCATTCGACCAAAGAATAGACCAGATAGGATGTCATATAGAACTTGGACGTCTTTTTAACATTCATGAATTGCTCATGGAAGCAATCACTTATTATCCCTCCCTAGTAGAATGTGGTATGCATGGTATCATCCTCCTTTTCACGAAGAATTTGCTCAACAAAGTAGACCATCCATTCTTGAAAGTATGCAGCAATGGGAAGGTGCATTATTCTATTCAGAAAGGTTACTAGGTCGTGGTAGTCTTCATGAAAATTATTGTGGAAGAGCTCCTGGGGAACCTTAGCAGCACTGCCCCACTTCTCTTTGAGCCAATATTGATTTATGAGTTTCTTACATCCAATTGGGTCTTAATCCCACCATTCCTTTATGGTTGGAAGTTCCATCTCCCCAAAGGTAGGGATGTGGAAGGTCTTCGTTATTGCTTTGCCCGACATGTCAACTAGAATGTTCCCATCTCTGTCTACAATGGTTCTGGTTTCTGGCTGCTATGCTTCCCTACAAGCCATTACTAGCTCAGGGGTGACAAGAGATGGAGGAAAGCCTACAGCCTTAGTAATTCTGCTGCCTCTAATCAATCTGACATTTTCTATCTTAGGACTGAGTCTGACTCTCTGTTTAAATTCATCAATGTCGATGTACCCAATGTTGGTATCTGTAATTTCCTTCCATACTGTGGTAAACTTGGAATGCAATGGTTCCCCTTGGAATTGGTACTTCATCTAATCCTTTTCCTCCTTTCCATGAGGAGCTCTGCTAGTTTTCTTTTCTTTGTATTTCTTTGCGGCTGCCCCTAAGGGTCCTACACCCGATTCCATATATCTTGCAAACAAAGGCATGATGAGCATAATCAAGCATGAAGACACAAATGTTAGCCAAAATCCCTGTGGATAGAGTCAGATTGGATGATACATCATTCAAGAAATCAAACATTTGCTCCAGAATGCTATTAGTAACTTGTTGGAAGGATTTTGGACGGTTTGGGTCCTAGGAGCCAAACTTCCCTGGTAGGTTGGTTGTTTTGAAGGGCGAACAGGGCAGGACAATCCGCATGTTTTCTCCCGCCTTCAAAGTAAGATGATTTGAAAGGTACATGCAGGAGAGGGTCCCATTTGAGCACGTGGGTCAATTTTTTTTTCCAGATTGGAGGTCATTTGGATCATCATTGGGACACTCAGAGTCATGAGGAGGGAAAGTCATTAGGAGTTTGCTATTTGAGACGGTTTTGATGAAATGACATTCTAGGGGTAGAGTTCCAAGGTCTGGGACCTACGAGTGTGAAAGATGGTGGGAAATAATCCTTTATAGCTTAAGTGTTCGGATCAAGAGGGCTGGGAATCTATTTGAGGATGGTCGTTTAGAATGACAAGCGATGAGTGGAAGTCCGAGGGAGCAGCCCGACGGACCGGACCTAGCCTTAGACTTTGCTTCCATATTTTCTTTGCTAACTCTACCAATGATTGAAGTATAGGGCCTCAGAGGCTAGGAGGATGGGCTAGCTTTTCCTTTTCATGACGACCGAAATGGGATGGAGTCTCGATGGTGGAAATCCAGTGGGACAGACCCGGTGAAGGCCAAGACACTTAGGTTTTTGTTTCTTGTTCATGCGGCATTGGGACGCTCGGGACCCGGAGGGTGAAAAGCAACCATCCACTAGCCGTGGAAAATGGAAATGTCACAACAGAGGTCCATGGATGGAAGTTTGTGGACCGGGACCTGGGGGGCGCTAAGGAAGCAACCATTTCAACTTCTAACTCAAGTGGCGAACTGAGGGATGGATCCTAAGGCTCAGATGGAAGAAGCTGGGATGAAATTTGGGAAAAAACAAAAGGTAGACGACATCCCAGGGACGAAATCCCATGGGAGCAGGCCTGGGAAGCATGGATGGAGGCAAGAGTTCAATTTCGTTAAATTCCAATAGTGATTCGACAAGGGCGATCCGGGATCACGGACTTGAGAAGAGAGTTCACCATTTTAAAGTTTTTTTGTTTGAAGTTTATTCGACGGTGACGTGGAAGCTTGAGTTCGAAGGGCGCTAACGCTCTGTGGGAAGAACGACACTGAGGCACAAAAGTTCCAGATTCAATGACATGGTGATTTGATGGGTTTCTCAAAATTCTATCACATGAGTTTTCTAGAACTAGCCCTCCTCTATCAAATGAATGCAATTTTATCCTTTTCCATCCATTATTTCAACACAAAATCATCGAAAAGCATAGAGGAAGGGTGCATGACAAACTCCCCACAAGAATTCAGGGAATGGAGTTAATAAATCCAGAAAGGAATGATGAGTGAAGGTAGGGGGCTCAGAGGCAGCAGTCGACGAAATCTCTAGGTCTCTGCAATTGCTCTGGCCAATCCTGACATATGAAAATGATAGGTCAACCCAAGTGTTTATATTCCCAAGTGCATTTAATGCACCCAATTAATACATGTACAACAAGCTCAAAAGTTTGTGATTTCAAATTTCAAAAATAGTGGTGCGGGGTCTAGAACCTAAAGGCCAGCAGGGCATGAGCTAACGACCGTTTTAAACATCAAGTGGAGAAATCACCGACAAAGAGGGTCCCAGGGTCCAACGAGTAGAATTTAGGCAGAGGATGTCTGTTCAGGAAGAGTGGATGCACAACGGAGTTCCGAGCAAGGAAATTCGACAGAATGGGCCAGACGCGAGTGGAGGACGGTCCATTGAACCCAGAGTAATGAGGTGGGCGACCAAGATGTTGAGCTTTGGGGCATGGAAGGACACACCATGATGGACCCGGAGAACCTGAAGGCCACTGGAAAAGGAAAAATTCCAAAGGAACTCTGCGAGGACCTAAGACTTAGCAAATTTGGAGGGGATGAAAAATGGTCAACTTGAGATGAGGCTTTGGAGGCACGCTAACCACTTAGGACACCAAAATGGGGGCACACAAAATGAGGCAGCGAAAAAATGACCCGACAAGGTGAAGGAAAGAGAGGGTCCCTGTTCTGAATGAGGTGTGTGTGTTGAGGGCACAACAAATGGTGACTCTACTGGGGAACACTCTCGAGCATTTTGAGGGTAAGAATTCATTCAGAACTCATAATCTTTGGCTTCGTAGACCAAGGGAAAACTTCCAAAAGTGAACTAGGAGAATAGGATCCCTAGCTGAATTAAACTACGAAACATTTTAGAAGTGTGCATTGTGAATTCATTTCCCTTTCCATGGAAGTCGTGACAAGTAGTGGCCAATCAAACGAAGCAAGTTACATAAATCATCCAACACCAAAAGTAACCTGGACATTGCCTCACTGCCAGTTAGGCGTCCATAGCCCCGACAAAGTTGTCGTTGTGACCCCACGAATATTGCTCTACTACTTGCCGGGCATCCATAGCCCCAATAGAGTTATTCGCACACCCATATGGTTGCTTTATTTTATAATTTTATTTTCTTTCTTTCCTTTTGATATTTCTTTTCACACTTTATCCTTCTGCTCAATCGTGTAAGCACTGAAGCCTACGATGGGTATCAGAATCATAGTGGTCACTAGAGAGGACTTAATATTTTTCACTCGCCAAGTTATCATAGCAGCTATTGCACAACCCTTTGGAAATAATTAACATGTTCTTTGTGCAAGATATGAGATGAATGTAAAAAGATTCAACCAAGGGTCAAGTTCTAAAGCAGAGTTCAAATGAAGAAATCATACCTAGGAAACTATTAGGGACTAATAGTCGAGAATGAATGTTTAGCCAAAGAACACTAAGGATAGACAACAAAGTGAACCGTTCATTGCACGAGCATGACCGCTACAACAGGAACAAAGAGCCCTTTATCAACACCAATCAGTCGAGGAACGGGAAAAACGAAGCGATGCAAACAACGAAACAAAAGCAAACCAAAAGGAAACCTACTCTAACCTATGTACAAGTATTTACAGGGATAGCTCTACACGAGCTCAGGTTTGGAAGTAATGCTTCAAATGTTGCCCATTGACTAGAAACGGGGCATCCTCACTAGTGAGGGTCTTTAAGCAGAAAGCATTCTCTCCCAATATTTTAGCTATCTGAAAGGGGCCAAGCCAAAGCTTGTCAAATTTTTTATGTCCCCCTTTCTTTTTGTGGGCCTTGTCCCAACATAAGACTAGATCGACAATTTTGAAGGCCTTAATCTTGGCTCGTCGATCGAACCAACATTTGAATATGCCTTGGTGTTTGGAAAATTTTTCTATTGCGCGGTCTTGTACTTCTTCTAAGTGTAAAAGATTAGCTAACTAAGCTTCTCTACGGTCTCCCCCTTCGTAAAAATCATTGATAAACTGGAGAGTGGGGATTTTCAGGTGGATTGGAAAGACAAGCTCTAAGCCGTAAACCAGATGAAATGGGGAATCACCAAGGGCAAACTTGTGATGAGTATGATCTTCCCAAAGGGCGAATTAGAGTTGGGTGTGCCAGTCCTTGGGATTCTTATCAAGCAATTTTTTAATCACGATTATTAGATTCTTATTTGTGTATTTTGCAAGGCCATTTCCTTGGGGATAGTAATTAGACGAGAACTTAAGGGAAATCCCATAGTTGAAGGCCCAACTAGCAAATTTTAATGAAGCAAACGCAGGTCCATTATCACAAACTAATGCATAAGGACAACCGAAGCAATTTAAAATAGAGCTTTCTAGAAAATTAGTGACTACCTTAGTTGTGCATTTCCTACATACAATTGCTTTCGTCCATCTAGTGCAATAATCAAAGGTGGTAAGAATGTACCTATGTCTTGCAAATGATGGAGGGCTTACCAGACCAATGAAATCGAGACCCCATTGCACAAATGGTCTCATTTCTAGAATAGGTTGTAGCGGGACAACAACATTCTTCTCCTTAGTAGCGATGGTCTGGCATATGTGACATGAGTGAACATGGATGGGGGAATCCTTGAAGAATATCAGCCAATAATATCCTGCTCTTAATATCTGATGTGTGGTGGATGGTCCAAATCCATGATGAGTGTCGAACTTGTCATGAAATTCCTTCAGGACTCAATTTGCTTCTTCTTTGCCAAGGCATCTCAAGTAGATACCTTCATGATTTATTTTATATAAAATGGACCCTTGCAGCATGTAACAACTTCTTTTTAGTTGAAGAGCACGTTTCTAAACTTCCTCTAGGTGGGGCAGACACTTATGATTGAGTAAATAATAAATGATGTCTTCATACCACTCCCCTAGGGAAATGTCTTCAAGCTGGTATTGCTGCACTATGAACTTTGGCCCTACATCGGCTGATGCTTCAAAAATTGTTCGAATAAGCACTTGTCATCTCACCAGCTTCATTGGCTAGATTTCCATATCGTACTCTTGCAGCAACGTAACCCATTTTTCCCTTCGTTCGCCTAACTCATTCTGCATAAGTAGTGTTTTCACGATTGGGTCAGGAACTATGGTGAACACTTTATTACGCAAGATGTAATTTTTAAGTTTCTTCACTCCCCTAACAATGGAATATGCTTATTTTTTTACATTGTGATAGCGCAGTTTAATGTCTTTCAAAGGGGCACTCATGAAGGCGATCAGGTGCTCACTCCCTTCATCATCTTTCTGGGTTAGAATGTTGGCACATGAGTGATTTAAAGAGAATGAATAGATGTAGAAAGGATTTAGATAGTTTGGACTGACCAACACAGGTGCTTCAACAATTGCTTGCTTAATTTCTTCAAAGGCCTACTTCACTTCGGGAGTCCACTCAATCTTGGCATTTTGCTTCAGCATGGTGTTGAGTGGCTTAACAATTTCAACAAAGCCTGTAATAAACTTCTACACAAATTTAATCTTTCCAAATAAATATTTGAGCTCTTTCTTGCTGCCTGGCAACTGGATCTTCAACAGGGAATGAATGTGCTCTAGATCAATGGAGATTCCTTGCTCTGAGATAACATGTCTGAGTAGCTCCCTTTAGTAACTCCAAAGATGCACTTCTTAGGATTGAGGGAGACACCAAACTCTTGGCACCTCTGGAATACTTTGCATAGATCAGAGACATGATCACTCTGCTTCTTTGAAAACACCGTTAGATCATCCATATAGATGATTATGCACTTCCTGATCAGATCTTTGAATGTGATGTCCATAGAACGTTGGAAGGTTGCGTCAGTGTTAATGAGCCCAAATGGCATTCTTTTGTAGGTGAAGGTACCCCAATTGGTAGTGAGTATTGTCTTATGGAAATCTTCATATTGCACCATCACTTGATTGTACCTAGAATAGCCATTGAGGAAGGACATCATCTGTGAAACATTAACAATCTACAGTACTTCATCCAGCGAAGGTACCGGGTAGTTGTCCTTTTTTGAGGCTCAGTTCAAATTGCGAAAATCCACACATAACCTTATTTCTCCATTCTTTTTCCTAACTGGGACCAAGTTGGGCACCCATGTGGAGTGCCAGATCAGAAAAATAATCCTTGCGAAAGCAGCTTCTACATTTCTTTGTATATAATTGTCTCCAACAAGGCGTTTATGGGACATTGTCTCTGTCAGAAGGGCTTCACATCAGGCTTGAAAGGGATGGTGTGTTTTATGATGGAAGTATTGTAAGTTTTCAAATATTCATAGCTCCAGGAAACCACATCGTGATACTTTTGAAGAGCATCAACGATCCCTTTCTTTTCTTCTGTAGTACACACTTTGCCAATAAAGACATTTTTTATTTCCTCAGCAGTTCTGAGGTTGTGGACATCACATTGATTGCTGATAGATTCCTTCTTGGCTTGCTGGTCTTGGTCTCTGATTTGATCCAAATCAAATATACGCTTGAGTTGTACCATTCCTTTGGGAATTGTGTTAGTCTTGAGGTTGATAACTCCTTCTATGTCTAACTTAGCTTCTTTTGGATCACCTTCGTCTATTATTTGGGTGGAAATGACATCAAAGCTTATGATGAACTCAAGGATGTGTTTATCATCAGTAAAGACTTGAAAGTGAGTGACATTGTCCAGAATGGATGGAGTGGATGTTAACTCAACTATAAAGCATTTGAGGCTTGAAAGGGAAAGTGGTTGTAGTGTGCTGGCTGCTTGAGCCAAAGCATCAGCTATGTGATTTTGAGAGCGAGGGATAAGCTAAATATTGAAAGCATCTAAACCTTCTAGAAGATCCCAGACTCTGTGTCTATAATTGGCAAGTCTTCTGTCATGGCAGGAATATAACTTTCTAACTTGTTTGAATACCAACTCGGAGTCACCAAAGACTTACAACATTTTGAAAATTTTCTTTAGGGCCATAAGAAGACCATACACTAGAGCTTCGTACTCGGCTACATTATTATTGCAATAAAACTCCAACCTATGGGCAACAAAAAATGCCTTACTCGTTGGGATGATGAGTTTGAATCTGGCACCAACACCTTGCTTTGACTTAGACCCATCAAATCAAAGCATCCAAAACCTGGAAAGCTCCCTGACACCTGGTCCAATGAGGTCTTCACTGGCTTTTGGCTTGGTGTTTATCTCGGCAACCTTTGGATGAAGTGTTGGTTCAATGTGATTGGCAACAAGTAGCTCTGTTTGCACCTCTTTTGACATTTCTCTTTGAGGAGCGGCTAGTCCCTTGACGTGTTCTACCGTTGTTTGGCATAGGAAGCACTCAAACTCAGAGTGGGTAGTGTTGTGAATTCTGCACCATTTGGTAGTAAGATATCCTGGAAATCCATTCGAGCACCTAGGATAACTTGATCCTTTGCACACTTTTCCATGAATTCCTGGAAACTGTTCAATAACCCCAAGTTGTCGTCTTCATCCAGTTGATCATCTGACTCTACCAATGTCTTTGTACTTTGAGGCATG
>VDFB02109369.1:0-23513 GCA_007258455.2 Sequoia sempervirens | reverse complement strand
GAAACTACATTCAATTTGCTATAGATTCTATTCTTACATATTTTTGAAATAATATAGATATCTTATTCAAATTTTTACGTCAAGTTGCCTAACTCTGATTTTTCTAAATATTTCACCAGTTAAGGGCCTGCTTTTTCCATGATGATCCTGCACATACCCTCTCCATTGTTTGTTTTGTTGTTTTGAGTGGTACCTTGATTGTTGTTCTGGTTGCATTTTGATTTGTTTTCATAGTTGTTTTTGTCAAATTGAATATTGTTTTTGCATTTTGCATGTCATTTGTAGCATCATTGTTTCCAGTATTTCTATTTTTCTACCAAAATTTAGGCTTGTCATTGTTTCCATAGTGATTTGAGGAATTTGTGTTGTTTGATGTATCATTGTAATGTTTAATCACTCCTCTTTTGACTAAGGCTTCTTTGATTTTAAGCCCGTTTTCAATCACTTTTTCAAATGTTGGGGGACATTGTAGTTCCAATCTATAACTCATGTCATCATTTAAGTTGTCGATAAATAATTCAATCTTTTCCTCTTCAGGTATAGATCGAGGACATCTAGCGAATTTTTTTTTTCAACGTTGTAAGAATGATAGGAATGTCTCACCCCTCTTTTGTTCCATGTTGTAAAGATCTTTTATGGTTACGTCATGTTGAATGTTGAAGGAGAATTGTGAGATGAATATGTTGACTAGTTATTCAAAGGATCGAATCCCTGGTTGTAATTTGGAGAACCATTCCATACAATGACCTCCTAAGCTCCTAGGAAATAACCTCATTAGGTAAGTATCCTCTTGTGCAAACTCTAAACTCATTGTTCTGAATTCCCTTACATGGTCAATTGGATCTATTTTTCCATTGTACTTGTCATATTTGGGAAATTCACAATTTCTTGGAAATGGTATCATGTCTACACTTGGATGAAATGGGTACGGACAAATGTCCTAGAATGAGTAACTCTTCATGGTTCTCTTTTGTATATCTTGAAGTTGTTGTTGCAAGTTTTGCATTTGACATGTTAAGGAAACCACTTGATCTATGTTTTGCGTGTTGTGTGGTTTAGTTTCAGTTGCATTAGGTGTTTCCTTCAGTTGATTGATGTCAAAGTCTTTTGGAAGTTTGGCACCTACCTCAACTACCATTAGAAGATATTTTTCCATATCCTATTCTAAAACCTTTTCCATGAATTTGTGGAAATTTAGATCCTATTGTGCTGTGTTGACATTTTCTTGGGTTATTTCATTTGGATCATTTTGTTGGAATTTGTGAAAAGGGTTTTCTTCAGCCATGATGTTTAGTGTTTCAATTTCCTTCTCTCTATGTTTTTGTCTTTGTAACCTTGTCAAGATTGGCATACATATATTTGTTATTTTTACTAAACTTTGATCTTATGTGTTTGGATGAGTGTCAATTTGATTTTAACAAAGTCAAATAGAATGATATATTCTATTGATGAGACCGAGTTAAAAATCTGATTATTGTGTTTTGTTTCATGATTGTAGGATGTCAAAATCCTAATGAGGAAACTTAACTCAATAATCAAGATTTGTGTTTTGATAATTGGACACTTTGTAGTTTTACAAGATCTAGGTTTAGGTTGAAAATAATTTTGACTTGTAAGAACCAATTTTGTTTCAGGTCTAAGACACTATCTGGACTATAAAAATGTTTTTGTCTAATAAAAAACCAAGTTTTTAATACCAACAGTCTGACAAATGTTTCTACGAGCTCTCTATTTTTTTTCTTCTGTGGATGCGCTATTATAGAGGGCATAATCTCTAAAATAGACTACTGATGCACTAAAAGTTATGGTAAAAGCATTGTCAAATAGAGTAGAAGCGCTAAAACAGATTGTGGATGCACTAAAAAACTAGTAAATTTTGACACTAGTGATTTTTAGCTACAGTTGGCAGATGCACTAAAAAATTTGTTAGAAGTGCTAACACAAACTGTAGATGCGCTAAAACAAACTATGGATGCACTAAAAGGCAGCGTAAAAGCACTAAAATAGACTGTGTAAGTGCTGTAATACTAGTGATTTCCTGACACTGGCAAATTTTGTTTACAATTGGCAGAAGTGCTATAATATTTGTCAGATGCGCTAAGACAATCTACAAATGCTCTATTTCAATTGTTGTCTAATTTTCTTCTCTATGAAGAGACCGGATTTTTTTTTTGGTGTAGTTTTCTGGATTTTTGTTATTTTGGTAGGATATCTTTGTTGGTAACTCTCTGATTTTGGATGACAAGCCTAATGTTTCCAAGTTTTTCTCTATTGCAAGAATTGATCTGGCCTACTAGAATATTGTAGTGTTGGTTGTGGGATGAAAGATTGACGAATGGGTTGACTATGATTATGTTTTTGTGAAAGAGCTCTTAGTTCAAAGTAAGCTTGTGAACATAAAGGCTCTAAGGAAAAATCATCAGTATATCCACTAGCAAAGTCGTGATACCTATGGATAAAAGTTCTATGTTCCAACAAAAAATTTCTACTTTGATATAAGAAGCATCTTCTTTTCAAAAGTTTTTGGTAGCTAAGTTGCTTCTTTGGCTTCTTGACTCTTGTTGTGAGGGATTTCTTCACAAACATTGTGGATTTCTAATCCCTAATCATAAATTTTACAGTTTTATTTTTTCTAACTCTGTGTTTTTTTGGATGATCTTTATCTGGATTAATGATTTGAAAATATAGCAAGCAATTGTAAAATAATTATTTTTAAAGTCCTAGAATCTAAACAGTAAGTGTATGTTCAAGAATCAAACATGATCCTTCTTGATTTCCATGGGTTTTTAACAAAGAATACACTTCAAGCAGACTCACTCTTAAGTTCAAAAATTCATCGTTATACTCAAACAACCCACATCTTAAAATTGTGTCAACTCACACAGTTGTGTCACCCCTAGAGGGCGCCCATTTTTTTGTCTTTTCTAGGTGTGTACTCAAAGTTAGATTTCTCAGTCCCTTGAGCAAATGGTCCTTGGAAATTTTATGGTGAGTGTCTTGGGGAAAAATTCTTCCCTCCCCTTGCACCAATTACAATGTTTGAAAATTGACAAGTTTGATTCTACACTATGGTTCGTAGATAGGGTTTTCATTTAGAGTGGAAAATGATAAACTCCCTCAAGAGACCTCCCAATCTTTAAAACAAATATTTTGGGGATGGTTATCTTGCACACTTCTAGTAAATGTGGGTTTCCCCAGATTCACTTTTATTTTATAGTGGGTTGGAAAACCTGGCTTTGGTTTGTTCCCACTCAGGTCGTTCCTGTAGGGTGAGTACTTTTTCCCACTACAAAAGGCATTATAAAGGATTTAACAAAGCATAAATTGCATGAAATTAAAGGATGAGTCTGGCATTTTGATCACCTAGTTCAAGGGAGAGCATAGGCTTATCACACAATCACAGTAATTAATGTTCAGTTTTAAAGCCCAAATGACAATTTGTTATTCTATGTGAAGATATTGCTTCACAAAAGACATGATGTTAATTTTAACTAAAGTAGAAAATGTATGATGACTACCCTAGGTTTGATATATTTTAATCCAAATGACTACCCTAGGATTGGTTCATTTTATTCCAAATGAAAAAATGAAATTACTGGTCATGGTCGTGTTGGATCCAGACAAGTTATAGAAGCACTATAATAGAAGTCATAAGCGCCACTTAATCGATCAGAAGCATTATAGAAATGATTAGAAGCACTGTAGAATTAGTCAGAAGTGCTATAGAATTTGTCGGAAGTGCTAAAACATGATTGATCATGGAACAATCAACCATGTTGGAAGCCTTTGGTGGATGTGCTAAAAATGTCTACTGAAGCGCTAAAGTTTTTGGTGGATGCACTAAAACAGTCATAAGCGCTAAAAATTTTGGTGGATGCGCTACAAAATCACTCGGTCACGCTAAAATAAAACATGCCTAAATCTTGTACGAACACTTTTTAGAATTTAAATTGTTAAAATATGGGGTTAAAGCCCCACGGTGGGTGCCAAAATGTTAGTGTGAAATATGTAAATAAGTAAATAACTAAAAACACTTCTTAATAAGAAATTATATCAAAGATATGAAAGTAATTAAACTAATTTAAAAGCACAAATCTACTGAAAGCGTCATATTGTTCCCTATCTCTAAAGATTTATTAAGTCACATGGCTCTCAGATTTGGTAAGCATTGTGACTATTAAAATTCCAATCTAGAGAATGAGATTCTGCTAAAATGAAATGATGTGATCCTATATGATGATTTCTAGATTAAAAAGAAGCTATTGTAATCTAAAATGACATGAAAATCTAATAAAAGAAGCTACAGTAAAACTAAGATGCAGCCATGATTATGATTCTACTGATGCTATGATTTCTATTGCTATTGATAATATTGTTATTGCTAAGATGCTTGAATGCTTGAATGCTTTAATGATATTTCTATAGAGTAAGATTGCATAAAGTTCAAATTCTGGGATCTATTTCCTATAGAAGAAGACTGTATTTATAGATTTATGGCAGCAATTTTGTGAAGGGGCAACACAACAAAGGCTTGGATTTGATCTATAGGATTCAATGGTAAGAGATGAATAAGATTGAGCTAATCATGGGAATGGTTTCTCCCCATGAAAACATTAGGCCAGATGATAGGAAGAATTAGGGGAAGGCAATTGAGAGATTGATTTCCAATTTGTCTCCAATTTGTCTCCACAACTTTCCCGTGAATGCCAGTTGAATTAATTTAGACATAGAATATCCAATTTTATTGGTGAGATATCATGAGCTGTAGGATTTGAATATTTTGGATTTATTCAAATTTAGGAAGAAATAAGATATTAAATTTAATAAAACAAACTATAGAAGTCTATTTATTGAATTAAATATGGAAGAAATGAACAATTAAATAAAAAAAAGTATGTGAACCTGTTTATTTAATTAAGATCTAGAATGATGTGATTTAAAATAGAAGAATTTGATAATTAAATAAAACAAAGTATTAAAATTATTTATTTAATTAAGATGGAATAATAGAAGAATTTAGAAGATTAAAAGTGAACTATGTAAATAAATATTTCTATTTATTTAATAGTAGATGAAATTAAGATTAATTAATCAAATAAGTAGTATTTAATTAACTAGATTATCTAGACCATTTTTAGGTGTATACAACTACAAATAAGACCATTCTAAAATTCCTAAAAAAAATAGTCAATGAAGCTGGTTGTGACTGGCATCTACAGTTAAATCGCACCCTCTAGGCCTATCAAACCAATATATGTGCACCTAATGGTGCAACCCCTTTCTCCTTGGTCTATGGATCAGAAGCCATCTTTCCTATTGAGGTCAAGTTTCTGTCACTATGAGTCTCACTGCAAAACCTAATCACTGATGAAAAGTATAGAGTATCTCAACTAAATGAGCTAGAATTCTTGGATGAGCATCATCTTGAAGCCCTTAATCAATTGCAAGTATATCAAAACTGATTAAAATTTAGCTATAATAAGAAGATCAAGATTCAATCTTTTCAAGTAGGAGATCTTGTCCTAAAGCATAATAAAAAAACTTACAGATCAAGACAGTGAAAGAAAGTTTGAGTCTAACTAGTTATGTCCATTTGTAGTCACAACAAGCTATGGATCAGGAGCTTACCAATTATCAACACCTGAAGGTGAACCCTAGCAAGAACCAACCAACAACCTCCATCATAAAAAAAAATATGACTAGGCTTGAAGCGTGTAAATTTGAAAATACAAAAAAATCAAAAAATGATTTAATTTTTTTTTTTTAAAAGAGAAAAAGTAATGAAAAATTAAAGAAAAACAATCATCCTCTAGTGAAAACCACTTAGGTGGTGCCTTTGGAAAGTACCTTGGTGAAAACATAGACCAAGCACCTTGCATAAATAAAGCACCTCCATCTGTCCTTTGGCTCTTTATCTTGTCATTTTTTTGCATCACGTCCATCCATCACATCATTCATCATATTTATTTCATCACCCATTCATGTCCATGTCATAGCTTGATATTGTGAAGTATTGTATTCCCCTTTAGTACTACTTGGTATATTCCTAAGATCGGTTTTTCTTTCCTATATCGAGGTAGTCTATCACATCATGCTGGGGGTAATTCATTCTGGATTGGATCGGGTTCTTGTATATCTTAAGTTTATTTGAAATCTCATCAAAAATCCCAAAAATATTCATAAAATCTCATCAAAAATCCAAAAACACTTGCAAAATTAGAAAATTCAAAAATAATACAATGTTGAACTACGAATCTCTGAGCTTGAACATAGGAAAGGCCATCATTGATGTTCCACCAAGACACCCTAGGTCAGTCCTTTAGGACTCTATCATAATAAACTAGCAATCCATTAGGTGTTAATCTCTTATCTTAGTCGAACTACGTGGTCTCTATGTGTATAACATAGGCAAGGCTCATCTTTGAGAATCCCTCGAGGCCCCTAGGATAGTATTTTAGGTTAGGTTCTTGGTCAAAAATCTTAGAAAGCCCCTAAACATTTGAAAATTTCATAAAACACAAAAACATTTGAAAATCTAAAAACTTAAAAAATATTTGAAAATCTGAAAACACAAAAAAAATTGAAAAATTAGAAAACCCAAAACATTGGAAAACATTGAAAACCACTAAATAGCCTCAAATACTTGAAAACCCTAAACATTCACATAAACTTTCAAAAAGATCAAAAACATTGAAATATTCCAAAAACTCCAAAACCACCCATCCCATTTCACTTTCACTCGCAATAATCTCATCCATAATAACTTGATCATCACACTCACCCTTTGGTAACACAAACATAAAACAAGTACAACAATTAACAAAAGTAGCACCTTTAAATGCAAAAATCAAACTCTTAATCATTATCAAACATGTCAATCGAACCTTATATCAACAACCTTTCAAACAACCTATCAACCCACCAACATCTGATAACATGTCCTAGAATGCATCCTTCATGCAATGGGTATTATCATTGGCAATCATTTTGGATATTTATCCTCAAAACAAAACACACCTTTAGCAAGAGATATAGATAAAAATAACTATTTGTTTTGATCTTGTCTTATGATTTATCTTATTGAACCATTCTGAGGACCTCTTGATGATGTCTCAATAATTTAGAGAGAAAGGAATGGGGCATTGATCATTATCTTTTGTTTGCTATGCTTGTGGGGTATCCTTGTAAAATAATATTGACACATACTTTCTTAGTTGTGTGTAGGGAGGTTTTTTTGAATAGATTGTTGAATATTGTGTATGTTTTGGTCCAAGATATTCTAAATATTTAAACTACATTCCAACGATGTTTTTGTATGTCCAAGTGTGAATAAGGATTATCTTATTTATTTGAAAAGTTGAAGTCCATTATGCTAGATACAATGCCATCATGGTTATCAATACCTTGATGCATCGTGTCTATGTGTTATATCAAACATAAGGAATGAATGAAAGTCCCAATCTTGAATATGAGCAAATCATCCATCTCATCACCATAATCTAATAAAGTCTTGATGGATCATGGACTTATTGGACTTCTGAAATCTCAAAATCAATGGTCAATCCATCCATCTCATTGTTCTATCCATCTTATTTTTTGTATTCTTTTATCTTTACTAACATTTATATGCAAGTATCAAATCTGTGTGATATATTGAAATATACATGAGGCTACCCATGGCCGACGACTATCTATACATCATCAAATCTATCTACATCAAACATTTGAGCTTTCTAGTCCTCTTTGAGATAGACTTATCTTGCATCTATTGTCGTGATATCGACCTAAAATTCCAAATTTCCACCCGATCTCTCGAGGGGGCAGGGAACTAGCTTATTCCTTCAGTTGGGGCAATAGCGAGGCATCCAAAAAATTTATAAAAAAATAAAATTTGATCTAATCAGCCATTTTAAATCTGAATAGAATTATTCTTTGAACCAATGTAACAGGTACCTCTCTTCAAAAAGGGAAAAAATGTAGACACTTTAAAATGTCATGAATGGTATACAAATTTGAATCCACATCGTTTTGTCCTAAATTTCATCTCATTTTCGCATGTTCAATTAAATAAGCCTAATTATTTAATTAAGTGCATCATTTTCATCTATCAATCCAATTGACCTAATTGGGTTAATTCACCCCCTCCCATACTAACATTTCACCCTATTTAATTAAATAATACAAATTATTTAATTTAAACCCTAAAGTCCTCTTATTTAATTAAATAACCCTAATTTATTTAATTAAATATCATATTGCATCCTCCTTTTCATTAAATCAATTATTTAATGAATGTCATATTATTCTCCATCTTGCACTTTCAAATTTACTTTTAATTAACTAAATTGCTAATTTCCCTCCCATCCACTTGCATAGGGAATATTCCAACAAACTTTGTAACAAACTTTCAAAGTTGTTACAAAGTGTGCTTGTTGAAATTATTCTCAACCCTTGATTTTTCCTTGATTTATGTGATCTTTGATTCTCATCCATTGATGAGAATATTTGATCCATGTTCTCACCCTTCATGTAATGCCCCCCACACAACCCTAGAGGAAGTTGCAATTCACTACTTAAATGCACCAATTTTTTTTTTTTTTTTAAGTACAAATAACATGTAAGATGAATACACATTGCCAACAACCTCTAAGGCCACGAGACTGAGATTACTTTAAAACCCAAACAACAACTAACATGAATTGAAACCAAAACATTAATCACTTAAGAAATGAGATCACATACATTCCATACAAGATAAATTACAACAAGGATAAGAAATATCAATGATTCCAATTAACAACATTTAAACAATAAGATTACAACACTCATTCCCCGAATGAGGTAATTCCAAAATCATGATTACAATTACAAATTCCACCTTGATAACAAATGAGGGGTAATAAAATATAAGATCAACTAAAGAACAAAGCTAGAAAAAGCAACATCCAACGAGCCTAACCGGAAAAACGACCACACGTAACAAGAAGTACCAACGGAATAAGATGCACACCATTGACCATGTGGAACCCAAAGGCCCCACTCCGTAGGGGAGATAGTAACAAGGATTTCCTAGACAAGACCATCTACCTCTAGAGACACAGGCTAGCACAACTAAACTGCAAACAAGAACAAATACCACATCACTTAACATCATGGTTACAATGCTTCCAGAGTACAAAATCGAGTACAATCACTGTACAAAATAAACCAACGGTACAACACCATACCGACTGCTGTCATAGGAGGAGTGTCATCGCAAAGGCTGCATTGGTTATCCAATGGTGTTCTTCCTAGGTCCCGGCCCCCCTCTAGGGATATCCTGGTAACCTCTCACGAACCCGGCGCCATATGCACACCAGAGCAGAATCGGTTATCTTTCGAGAAGACAAGATAACGATCTTGCCATTCCAGGCCTTCCCGACTCATCTCAAGTCTCGTACAAGCCCTTGAGCCAATGAGCGAGGCTAAATTATCTTATTAATGTTCAAAGCTACTCTCTCCCTAGTAAGTTATTTAATTTTCACTTAATTAACTGACTCTCACACGAGTTATCCTGGAACCACTTTGGGCCCAGGCTCGTTTGAAAGCCACTCCCCTATCGACAACACATAACTCAACCACATGCCAAGGGTAGACAATGCACTAACACTTATCACAAATAATCAATACACCTCAACAGGTAACACATCACTACGGATGTCCAAAACTGAAACCAAAGCGTGCACTACCCAAGGCTAACACAAGGTTGACTAACATAATGACAACCCACATAAAGAACTGATAACAAGACTCAACCTTAAACCATAAGGTCACACAACCCGTTCATAGTAACCAGGTTTCTTTTGAAGCATATCTCATGCACTACCCAAGAGAGACAATAACAAAACACAAGAGACATAACATCACTTCAAGATAACACAACTGGAAGGCTTACATAAACAAATAACTCCAAAAGAATAAACAACTCGATCAAGGGTTCCCTAACCTCTGGAAACCAAACTTAGTACAACCAAAGTACACTCACAAATATACAATCATACGATATTGCCCATACACCGAGAATGAATGAAAACACCACTAGAAAACATTCTAAGCAGCTAAATAAGCTAATATTAGGATTTCTTAAATCCAAGTCACATGAGGACACATTGCATGTAATCAATTTAAATGATTACCATTCTTTGCAAATTCTCAAAAGTAAATCAAATCACATTTTTACACTAAAATAACAAATCAGAAATTTGAACAAGCGAATAGATCTGAAATGATCTCATTCAAAGAATTCATATGCATTTTCTATCATTCCCTATTATAATATGAAATATTATTCTCAAAAATCCACTTTTAAACAAAGTCCAATTTTCACAATTATCCAGGTTCCACCATTGATGAAGTATGAAAAAGCTTAAAATTTAAAATTCAAAAATAAAATAATGTAAGAATACCCTTTTGATTCAAAAGTGCCCAACAACACACTTTTAACATAAAAACACCAATTAATTTTAAACCAATTTTCACAAATATCCAGGTTCCACCATTGATGAAGTATGAAAAAGCTTAAAATTTAAAATTCAAAAATAAAATAATGTAAGAATACCCTTTTGATTCAAAAGTGCCCAACAACACACTTTTAACATAAAAACACCAATTAATTTTAAACCAATTTTCACAAATATCCAGGTTCCACCATTGATGAAGTATGAAAAAACTTAAAATTTAAAATTCAAAAATAAAATAATGTAAGAATACCCTTTTGATTCAAAAGTGCCCAACAACACACTTTTAACATAAAAACACCAATTTGAGCCTCTAATTAAAAATTGGGCATGGTAACCTTGTATTTGGAAAAATTCTCAAAAATTTCTCAAAATAAATTCTACACTATCAACTTGATTCAAATAAAATACATGAAAGGATTCCAACATACTACCAATACAATTAGAATCATTCAAACCATTTAAGATCAAGTAAATATGAAGAAATGATAAAATACCTCCATTCACAAGCAAGAAATTCAAATGAGAGGATGTTTGCACATAAGCAACAAGAGCACGTAAGATGCAGCCATCACTTCCTTTCCCCATTCCTATCCAAATGCAGTTGATCCCATGCAATTTCATGCCCAATTGCTCCCACAATGAACAAATCAATTTTCCTTCAAAAAGAGGGTTTTCTTTTCCCTCACATTTTCTCTCCAAAAATTATGTATTCCAAATATAGTCAACTCCCCTAAAAATATCTTTTCCACCCAAAGTTATTGCATTTTGAAGATATTTTGAATTTTAAATAACTCAAAACAAAATTCCAATTTCTAAATAGAATTCAACATATTTTAAAACCTTCTTTTCACACAAACTAATTTAAATATTTTAACACTTTTAATTCAAGGAATAACTTAATCAATTCCACAATTAATTTAATTAATCAATAAAATAAATCTAATCCAAGATTAGATTATTTTATTAACTAAATTAAATTAATTAATAAAGTAACATTCCTAGCATTATAATCAAAAGCATTTAATCAATAGTTAAGCAACCTAAGCCATTTAACTTGAATTTAATTAAAGACCAAGGTGATCAGGGCAACATGAAACAACCAAACCCGACTACAACCCGACGACACAAGGTGACTAGGGTAACGACTTGACACAGAAAACCTAGCTACTATCTCCCAATTAATTTCCGTTGGTCAATGGACACGCTCAAACCTGGAAACCAGGTGGAGTCGATGTCATGTACCTGCCAACCTGCAACAAAGAGCATGTCGAACGTGCATATATACATAATATGATCAATCAAACCGTGAAGAGGAAATCTCAGAATCGTAGGGCACTCGCAAGCGAGTGATACAATCCTGTCCCCTTCACCAATACAATATCACTAACTGACGCATCTAACATCAATAACATGATCATCAGCATAAAACATTGTTAAATCAAATATCTTCTAAGTTAATCCAAAACATGCCATAAGGGTAACATTAGGATAACATCACATCGAAATATAACATCCACATTGTATAACAATTGCAATCAAAAGCAACCTAGTTCCAAAGTCAAAGCATAATCAGACACAATCATAACAGGGAAGAACAATGTCGATCAAAGAGCCAAAACGGAGGGGTGTTACACTTAATTCATTATTGACCATTGATTGATCAAATATATTTGAGCCCTTGATTTTTAATTTTCTCTCCTATAAATACTTCACCATTTGGAGAGAAATGGATCCATCTTTTCAAAGAAAACTTATGTTGTTGAATTTCATACTCACTTGCATTCATATTGAGCATCTTTTATCATATTAGTTTAATATTCACTCATATTTAGCTTAAGCATCCATTAATGGCTTCCATGGTAACTTAGTTTGCATACATTGTATCATAGTTTTCTTTAAATGACTTTTATCTTTGAGCTTTGTTTACATTTAGCATAGATTTACATCCATTTTATCAAGCATCATAGTATTTAGAATTCATCTCATCATGTTAAACCAATTTCATATAATGTCTTACACAAATCTCAGTGGTTTCATTGATTCTCTTCAATAGAATCAATTGGAGCAAGCTCATATCATCCTAGGGATTGGAAAAGGATCGCCATTCCACATCAATGCAACACCACTCCCCCAATGGGATAAGATTCAAAGCCTTATGATGACAAGGAGACTCTCCATTTCAAATCTAATCACAAACATACAAATCTATGCAAGAAGGAAACAAATTAATCTAAACACAGAAATGAAAGAAAATTTTGCAACATATATTAAGTTCAAATCTAAAAATGAATTACATAATCATGGAGCTCATATGCTCACATACAACATGGGCTTCACACATACAAAAATATGCAACTCAAAATTCCAACATCATTCCTACAACATCTAGATATGCAACCACCAACTCTCCAAAATCCCCCCCATTTACCAAATTGCAAGCATCAATATATAAAAATTGTGTGAGAAGAAACCACTATTGGTTTCTCAAAACAACCTCCACTAAACCACTAGGAAAACCTGTCACTTATTTCTTATCAATGCTTTGTCATTCATCAAAATTTTCTAAAACAGTTTTTGGGTTTGGTGCGCCTCATTTTCAAACTTTTAGATCATTTTGAAATTCTTAATTTCATTACTATATGAGAAAGTTATGGCCATTTTACTGAGACTAGGTCTCACAGGTTATGACCCAAACAATCTTTTCTCTTTTCCCAAAAATAATAATATGCCAGTCAAACCTGCAGAATGTTCATTACTCCTTCCTGACATGGATTTCCTCTTCTTAGCATGTGCATTCAATGTATAATTCAAACTTGTCTTCCTGCCTTACACCCACTCTCTCCATTCCATCAATACTCATCATTTCAGTCCTCCAACAAGATACAATTTCAAAAAAAAAATTAATGGAGTTACAATTTACAATAATTGTCCACTCACAGGCTTGGACATGGAAGTTTTTCCTTTCATAAAATTAACACTTCTCAAATATTTTAAAACAATAAAAAAGTGAATCAATTAATTAATTGATTTTTTCACAATCCATCACCAAATTTTGCTACGTTGGAGGAGTTGAAAATTTCAACAATATACACTTGCAGCCAAAAATCAAAATAAACACACAAACATAAAACTTTAAAATATTTTTGGTTTTGCAGGATTGTTTGGTACCCCTGGATGCTCCTACATTATCTTAGAATAGATTTCTTTCAAGATTTCATGTTTATTTCATGTTTAGTTTAATTTTTTCTTAGTTTTGATGCTTTCAAATACCATTGCATTGTGATCATGGCTTAGTGGATTAAATATGCCTCAAATCCATATGGATTTGCTGTATTTATCCTATACTATGTCATTGTTCACAATATGTGCACTATGTAATATATGTGGTCTTTGTGTTGTATTGTAAGTTGTTTTGTGGCTAAGTGGTTACCCTTGCTTGGGGTTGGGTTGTTGATCAACCCTATGGATGGGAGGAGAGCCCATTGATTCAATGTTGTTTTTCCTCTACATTTTTTTTAGGTATCTTTGAGGGAGTATTGATTGTGTTGTGGAAAAGGTACAAGTCATTGGGAAGGAAAATAAATATTGTGTTGAAAACAAGAAAAGATGTTCATTTTTTATTTGTGTTTGTATTCCAAGTTCTACATGACTCCTTGATAGAAGTTGTATTGTATTTACATAAATAATGATAAAATGGTGTCATTGGTAACTTTGCAAAGTGTTTGCTTAAGTATGTCAAAAAGGAAAAGAATGCATTGCATTGTGTTCCTTTAGTTAATTTCAAACATGACCTATTGATGTTTGGAAAAGAAGCTATCAAAGGTTATTGGTATTTGTATAATTTGGGATTCTTGTAAAAAGGACATGTATGTGTCAATGAAGCATGCTATATTGCAACACATGTCTAAGAGGAAAATTGACTAGTTGTTATTGAATTCATATTTTAAACTAGTTAAGGTACTTGTAGGTGATTTATTTGAATCGGGCAAAAACTTATTTTTGTTTACTATTTTCCAAGGTAGAATTATGTTGCTCAAGATTTCCGTTGTGTTCCAAGGAAAGACAATAAAAATATATTTTGGATATTATAGGAACCTATCTTTACTGCATTTTAATAATCAACATTGAAAAAAAAAACTTGGAAGGTGGTTGGAATTTTGGGTAAAACTGCAAACATGATATAACCTTATGAATTACCAATAATCAATCTATAAGCGAATAATCATGAAGAACAAACACCAACTTAGAGAACCATAGATCTTTTCCTGAGACACTTTAGTCCTAAACTAGGCTGAAATTAAACAAATATAAGAGGAACAAACTATGTATACAAGCCTCCCTCTAGTCAGTGCAACCCTTACCATGGAATGTAGCACACTTAAATTGCTCTTCAACCCCTTCAAATAGGCAACCAAAGCAATCAGAATCATAAGAATACTAAGTGATTTCTTCCCCAACGTTGTTGTCATCTATTTGACTCAATTCTTAGTCATTGCAGTCTTAGGGAAGGCCAACCCTTGTCGGGTGCTCTCTCTCTCTGGTGAGTAATTATACCGTGGATCTCCTATTAATTATCTTGAGGGACCCCTATGACTATTAGATTCTGTGACTTTCAACATTGCAATAGTAAACCATAAATTCTGGAAGCAACCAATGCCTCAACCATTTGATACCTGTTGTGACTAAAGGTAGTTTCCAATCAATTGAAATTTTTAATGGTTTATTGTTACTAAGGAACGGATTTATGATTAAGAAATACCTATAGATGAAGAAAATTAATTAACCAAAAAAAGACTATTGATAAAAATACTTTGTTTTGTGCAAACCAAAGAATAGATCAAGCTTGATCAAAATGTAGGTTAACATAGAAAGGAGTTGTATTCTTATTGGATAAGGTTAATAATTAATCTATGATACCATTGCCATCTAACAAGATCTGTTGCAACAAATTAACTCTATTTTTCTTATTAATTTGTTGTTACTTTACTTTGCAAAACTTTCAAACAACAATGGCTTTAATATACAAACAAGTGAGATATCAACATTTGAGGAAAACAAAATTTTCCATAATGCCAATAATATTTTACCAAATCTGCCTCTGAGATTCTTTAAATAGTGACCTGGAATTGAAAGAAAAATATATATGTACATCCTCTTCCTACAAACAATCACAAAAGAAATAAGAAAAAATTAAATCCATCTGAGGATAAAGAAGAAAAAAAAGAAGTAAAATGCTCATTTCCATAAGCAAACTAAAAATGGATTTAAAAGAAAAGAAAACAATAAGAAAAAGTTGCTTTTTAGTTAATGCAAGGAAGTTGATTTTTTAGTTAGTGTTAAGGAAAAATCCAAATAAACAATTGATAGATTATTAAATTAAGAATGTAATCAGATTTATATTTTTGGGAAAGAACTAGTGTAGAAAGATTTTCCAATAATTAAATAAACAATTAAATGTATGAGATAAATAGATAAAATCATGTCATTTATAAAAGTTTGAGAAAAATATAGTTAGTTGATTTTATTTTTTCTTTCTTTTTGTTTTGTTTGTTTGTTGTCAACAAGTAGTAAATTTAGTAATTATCTATTCAGAAGTATATTAAAACTTAAGAAAGAAATTTAAAGTTAGTAATTGGAAAGAATTAATTTAGATAGTGTCAATGCGAAAATATCGGTATGGGCTGAATTACGCTTGATCCATGAAGAATCGAAGCATAACGGAACCACCAATACTTGAATCTCAACAAGATTAAAACTAAACATTTCATCAAAACCTAACATACTAAATTATGAAAGCTATAAAACATCTATTCTAATCCATTCAAAAATTATCTTGTTGTGGAATTGGTGTCGTGTTGATGTGGAACAACGACCCTTTCCCAATCTCGTGATTAGTGAGCCTATTTCAGTCAATTCTATGGAAGAGAATCGATGAAACCATAGTGATTAATGTGTGAAAACATAAATTATGTAAAAATGAACATGATGCAAGCTAAGTTACCATTATTTTATGCTATAAATGATCTAATTATGTAATTGTTGAACTAATATAAGTTAATCTAAGCTAATTTAAGCTAATTTAAGCTAAAATGATGCTAAAAGATGAAAACCCTAATTTATAAACAAGCTAAGATGGATGCATGGAAGCCATTAATGGATGCTCTAAGCTATTATGTAATTAAAATGAACTAAAACAAGCTAAAAAGTGAGTAAAAGATGAATGAGTATGTGAGTGAATTTAACATCATAAGTTTGCAATAAAAGATGGATGTATGAGTTTCAATAGCATAAGTTTGCTCTGAAAGATGGATCCATTTGTCTCCAAATAGTGATCTATTTATAGGAGTGAACCATATATTTTTGGGTAGGGCTTATAGAATACTCTTGCACTCTTAGGATGTTTCACCTAAAGGGAGAGAGATAAACCCTACACAAAGGAATCTACGCTAGGTTCACTCAAATTATGCAATGTATGATGTTATTTGAACTAAATGGAATAAAATAAGTGCAATTATATGAAATAATTGACTGATTATGTATGCAAAACCCAAGAATTATGCAATGTTAGAAAACATAATGTGATATGCAAACATTGACCTATGAATGAATAAATGCAAAATAGAATAGAAAAAGGCTAAATCATAGTGCACCTGGGCAGAGATTGGAGAATTCAAAATCTTCTAAATGTTGTATGAGATCACAAAAAATTACCAGTGGGACTCATTCACCACTGATGGCGAATCAGTCCTACTTCTAATGAAAACTGTCATAAACTTGTTTATGAGCTTCGGGATCCAGAATCTGACAAAACTAAGATTTCTAGCCTTAAGGTGGGACTCATTCACCACTAATGGTGAATCAGTCCTCTCCAAAAGTTCTAATAAATTAGGGGAAAATTCTATAGCACCAGATCTGAGGTTGTGTGCTTGTTGGGTTGTCGAAGTCAAATCTGTAGAAAATGGATAGAATGTCTTCTCCAAGCTTGAAATAGGATGTAGTTGACTTGAAACACTTTGTTGACTTCTTGTCCACTTTTCAACACCTAAATTCTTATCAAATCTGCGTACACAAGTCAAACCCTTATTGAACAAAATCTGAGGATATATCAATGGATGCTCCAAAATTCTTGATTAATACTTGATTATAGGATGCAAAGTGCTCAAATGATAATTGAATGCTTGAATGAGTTAAAAGATTGTAGGAGATGTAAAATGAGGAGAAAAACACTTATTTATAGATTCTTGCACCTTAATAACCCATTGATACCTCATCATAGGCCAAAACCTTGTAATTTTGAATAAAAAATTGAAAGAAGATTTGAAATATTTTGAATTTGGAACCAAGAGGGACCCATTAGCCAAGAGGGACTCATTCGCCACCCATGGCGAATGGGTCCCACCTTGGACTTGAAAGTGGGTGTCGGGAATTAAGTCACATTTAATGTTATTTTTCAGGTTTACATTAAAAATACACTTAATTAAGCCTTATAAGGGCATAAAGGGGTCAAATAAAACATAAGAAAGGTGTAAATAGTGAAATTATGCCTAGAAAAGTGTGAAATCTTGTTACAAGACTTTACAACACTTCAAAATAGGACTTGATTAGTGATGAAAAAGTGATTTTTAGGTGAATTTTAATTATTAGAGTGTAGAAATGTGTAGAAATGTTTTACAACACCTTCACAAGACACCATTATTTGAATTTTAAGGACTTAAATGTGCATGTTCAAGCCATATTGCAAAAAAAAATTAGAGAAAAATAGACCAAGTATCATGAAGAAAGGCCTAAAAGATCATGAAAATGACAAGGGTCCATTTTTCTATGGCACAAGGAGAGAAAATGAGGAATTGATGGTTGAGATCAAAAAGCTTAATCAACGGTTCAAGATGAAGGGGATGAGAGGCATGGATCATGGATTCCCATCAACGGATGAGAATGCATGATGAAAGTTAATAAAAGGCTCACACTTGCCTCAAATAAACACACTCTTGACATGCTCACACAAGTCAAAGGTAACTTGCCAAACAGGTTAAAGGGTTAACACGCTTTTGAAGCTAAGTGAGTTGATTGGAGGAGAGGGATTATTCCTTAGAATATCCTTTTAGGGTGAGGAAAAAAAGAGATTTTACAAACTAAGACAATTTTTTAATTGTGCAAAAAAGCATAAAGAATATTCCATGGGAATATTCCCTTTGATTAGAGGAAAAATAGTTTAATTACTAATTAAACAAGGTTTAATTTATGCAATTAGGGAATTAGAAGACTTAGAAGATATTTATTAAATTAGATGATTTAATAAATAGGGGAGGGGATGAAATGATATTTAATTAAATAACTTAGGGTTATTTAATTAAATAAGATGATTCAGGAGATTAAATTAAATATTTTGATGTATTTAATTTAATTAGATGAAGTGTTAGTATGAAAAGAGGTGAATTAGCCCAATTTAATTAATTAGGACAAATAAACAAAAATGATACAATTAATTAATTAGCTAGGATAATTAAATCAATTAAGCAAAAAGAGGATGAATAAAGAGGAAATGATAATAAATTTGATTCGAGTGTATGACATTGGTTAGGACATTTTTCAATGTCTACATTTTTCCTCTCTTTGAAGCGAGGTACCTGTTGCTTCGGTTCAAAGAATAACACTTTTTGGATGAAAAATGTTGCCTCAATCAAAAAATAAAAATATTCTAATTTTTTTAGATACCCCAATAGAAGGATAAAAATGACTCCCTGTCCCCTCGAGAAATCAAGAGAAAATTTTAAATTTTGGGTTGGTTTCTCGATAAAGGTTCAAAAGCTGCCCCAAGGGTTCAGAAAGGTTCTGGGATGCAAGAATATTGCCAAAAACACAAAAAATGATGCAAAATTCGGTCCAGATTGGAAAAATTAGTGAAAATGATAATAAACCGCATCATTAAGGTTAAATTAGGGCAAAAAACCCCAATTTTCTAGCTTAAATAGGTCAAGAGGGGTCATTTTCAATTCATTGGTGCATTCACACTTAAGGATTTCTTGCAATTTGAGCTCTAACCCTTCGATGAAATGGTGTGCCATGAGCTTCCCTGACACATCTCTAATCAATTTTGTGAGTTCCAGTGACTTCCAGGTGCAGGACCATTAGTATGTCATTCAAAACTTGATTTGAAAATTGAGACTTTGATGCATTTATTAGGCATTAGAATTTAGAATTTGGTGGTGTCACTATATAGCGATGCTCAAACTTCAATCAATGATGCCCAAATGCTATATGGAGATGCACATGTATAGGGCGATGCTTTTTTAGATTTGAATTTAGGGTTTCAAATTTTAAATGGTGATGTAGTTGTATCCGACAATGCACTTGCCGATTTGAAAGTTAGGTTAGGTCAGGCCAAATTCTAAATCATGACACCATCTTGTATGGAAATGGACTTGTTAATTTAAAATTTGAAATGCATTGGGCATCACTATTTGAGTTTTGAATATAGTGACGCTATTGTAAATAGTGACAATTGTGATCTTCGAGCTATAAATGCAAAATAACTTCTAATTTTGATGATTTCTTGATGACATGCACTTCATGGGTGCAGGAGGTCTTCCCATCATTGATTTCAAGGGAACATAGGTCGACAATACTTGAGAGATTGGGTGATCTATTAGAGTTGCACTAGGAGCACCTAGGAGAGATTGGATTGTCGTAAATCACATATGCACCTATTGTGAGGACACATTTGGCTATAATGATAGTGTTGTGTGAGAGATGGCACAACGAGACCTCGTCCTTCCACCTTCCGACAGGGGAGGGGATAGTAACCTTGTGTAACACCCGTTGTGTGAACCCCAAAGGAAAACTACAACTAACAAATAGCAACACAATTTATTTTTTTAAAGAACATTACATAAGATGAACATGAACATACATTACATGAAAATCAGTTATACAATTACAATATCAACTACATCCTCTAGGGTACACAAGACAACATTACGAAAACCTAAACTAATACCATAATGATAACGAATGAATTCCAAGATTACATTATAAACCATGATATAGGATAAGTGAACCATGTGCAAACATCCATCATAATACAATAATGAGAAACATCCATATATGATACTTATGATATAATCAATAATATCCATACATTACATTGATCAACTCAGAATGTACATATACATCAATATGAAGTTACATCATTTCAGGATAACATATGCACATCAGTGCTTCCTAAACATAGTGGGAAAGATACTTCAAATACTAGAGTAATACAAATTTGAATATGATAAAATTGAACTGTGGCGAAGCTCTGGATCATCTTCAACAACAAAAACTTTGTGCTTCGCGAATATTATCTGGGAACCCAATGGGGTGCAAAGCATGTTCCACACGACCACATGGACTCGAAGGCCCACCCCCCATGCTAGGAGTTGACAAGAAGGACCCACGATAAAGACTAGTCAAATGGAAAAAACAACAAGACTTGACCATAAGGGGTAATCAACATACATAATTAACATCAACACCAAATGACAACTTACAAGATGACTACTTCCAAAGGAACACAAAGACAATAACAAGGGATACTATGGGAGAGTGTCATCACATGGCCTTATCATGGGTTATCTTGGCTGCCTCTCAACATGCGGTGGCCCCCATCTATGGTTATCCTGACTACCTCTCACTAGGTGCTAGCCCCATAGGGTGACACATGCAGGACCACTAGCCTCTCATGAGGATGAGGTAGTGATCTTTCTGACCATGGCCTTTTCATCCCACCCTTAGTCTATTAAAGCACTAACAGTGTGGGCGAGGTATCTTACCCATCTTTAGTTAATGTGTTCCTACCCAAAACCACTAGTTTATTTTATTAGGTTTTCACTTATTTACGCAACTCTTCCATGGGTTATCCAGGCTACCCCTTTGTGTGCTGGCCCCCATGAAAAGCCACTCTCTGGAATAGCCCTGAAACAAATCTCACAACACCAAAGGTGTACCAAAACACAAAACACTAAAAATCACGAGTCCGAGTACAAATGCGAGGCATGAAACATCTCACCAAACAGTCGTAATAAGAGGCAAAACAATGAAACAAGGTAACACCCACAAGAGTTGAAACCAAAAATGGAATCAATGACTCGTAAAGGTCAATCATGGAAATCCACATAAAAAAAAATTATTATTGCCACTGGAAGTCTATAGAACAATTACCCATAACTCCTAGTGGAAATTAACTTAAAGCTACAGGTTCCCAACATGACTATACATTACATCGCCTCAACTAGCAAAATAATATAAAAAGAAAAGTACAATCAACATTAAACCATTATGTCCATCTTAAGGTATTAATTTCAATGAGCATTTAGAATAATTCACATAGCTATCTAAACATATTCAAGAATAATTACATATCCACTCACTTAATCGTAATAACAATCAAATCTTGTCTAATAACTTTTAAGATTGTTAAATAATCAAGAATCACAAATTTTATTTTATTTACACATTGAAATCATTTAAATAAATAAAGAACTATGAAATCTTATAATATTTAAACTAATAGATTTCTCTTAATTTATGATTCCTAACATATAAATTTGTTTACTCAAAATAAAGAAGTAAATTTAATTAAGAATAACAATGAATACCCAACTACACTTCAAACTAATTTCTCTAAATTTATGATTCCAAATATATACATCTGTTTACCCAAAAATAAATAAATAAATTTAATTAAGAATCACAACAAACACCCATCTATACATTTTTTCAAACTAATTTCTCTAAATTTATGCACAATTAAATTTAAAATATATAATTAATCATATATGTATTCATAGAATATCTATCCCTATAAATCTGCTAAAGATTGTTTTTTGATGAACAAAAGACAGACTGGGATATATATATATATATATACATCAATCAAATTTCGGAAACTATTGAAAGATATCATTCCCTTAATTTCACTTATACATAAAAAGGTAATAATTTCAAAGAAAGAAAAAACAAACATTATAATCAGCATATTACATTTTATCGTTACACTCATTTGTGAAAACCTTTAAAATAGATACAAAAACTATTTAGTTTAATAAAACACTAATTTACTTTTGACAATCTTCATATATAAAATACATTTCCATTTAATAATTACTTTGGCTAAATAAAATGTGTAGGGTTATAAAATATTCTTTACTTAATAAAACAATAATCTAGTTTTCATTCTTCAGTTATAAAACAAAAAAAGAACGATTACATCAAATTCCATGAATCAACTAACTTAATATTAATAATTTCTTCTTACGAGGTATCAATAAATCAATCAATTACATTAAACTTTACCATTCCAAATATTAATAAAAATAACTTGCAATGAAACATTCCATTTTGATTATTTTAATCAATTCCATATTTTAATTAAATTTATTTACCCATTTTTTATAAATTTATCAAATTAAATACCACCCTTCTAAAATTATTCATATAGTATTCATGATATATATATATATATATATATATATATATATATATATATATATATATATATATATATATATATATAACTATTTTTATTTTGAATGTTAAAACCAAGCTGTTTTTTTAAATCTGATGTGTGAAATCTGTTGTTATTATTACTGCTACTGTAAGAACAAATCTACTACCCATGGATAAATGTTAATTACATAAATAGTTAAATTTGTATATATATATAATCAAAGCACAAACTATCACTACAGCTGTGCCAATGCTAATGAAAGACTGGCTAAAAGCCAAGGGTGAGTTCTACAAACTTTCCAAATTTCACAAGGAATCAACCATAGTTAAGGAGTTATACCAGCTATGTACCAGGAACAACAAACATATTATACTCAGATAACCATATAAAAAAGGAGGCAAGGCATCCTTTCCAAAGGAAAATGCATGCAACCATAGTGCTAGGTGAGGTAAGGGGATGAGGTTGCACACAACAGCCTAGGCTACCTGTGCAGTAACTCTAAAGAAGGTATGGAAGGGGGCACG
>VDFB02109368.1:0-19407 GCA_007258455.2 Sequoia sempervirens | reverse complement strand
TTGTTGGTAAGTTTCTTGTGCAAGTTGTAGAGCTAGGGCATGTGATTGCAATGTGGGATCAGGTGGTTGTTGAGATGTCTATTAAGGATTAGGAACATTAATGTTTTGAGTGGTTAGCCGATTGGTAGTGAAAGATGGAGGATTCCCTTGGTTTAACATTCCTTGTAAGATAGTGGATTAAGGGGAAGGAATGTATGTTTGAGGCCCTAATTGATTTGGTATAGAAAAGGAAACTATTGGAAATGATGATTCCATTGATTGAAAAGATTGCCTTGTCTAAAAGATGTAAGCAAATGATTCATGATCAAGGTACTCCCAGGATTGATATAACTCGTAATCAAGGGATTGCTTTGTGGTGGATTAAGAGGAGATGATGTGGTAATTATGGATGGAATGGATGAACCCTCTAGAGGGTTGGATAAAGATGTCCCTAGTTGCGTTGGGGGTTGAGTAGGTGATATAGTATTGACATGCCCTTGTGTGCTGCTTTGAGTTTTTTGGTATGTAATTCTCTGTGTGATGGTAGGTACATTTGTGGTATTCATAGGTGTGGATGAGGAAGGGTTTCCCCGAAATGTCGAAGTAGTGGTAGAATAGTGAAGTTCAAGTGGAGTGTGTATCTGGTCCGAACCTTCGGGAATGGGACGAACACCAAAGGTAGGTGTCCAAACCGTACTAGGAGGTGGAGGATTCATTTCAAGAGTACCCACAAGTGTATTACTTCCAGATGGTAAGGTGTGACCAAAATCTTTAGCAAGGTTGGGGAGATGGGGGCTACACTTTCAAAAAGTTGATGTTCTAAAAGTTCTTCTCTACTAAGCTCAAATGGGTTGTTTGTGGCGTCTTTGATTTTGTATGGTCCTAAAGGAGATGATGGTTGTTTTGATGGTGTAACAAGACTTCTAGGATCAAACTCTAAAGGATTTGGATCACTTGAGGCAAATGTAAATTTTTCTTTTTCCATGATTCTCTTTTGTTGTGATCTCGTCTTTACCATAAATTTGGTGTCAGCTATGGGAGAGTTGTGTTGAGTTTTGTAATGTTTAAACTCTCTAGTTGAATAAAACCTAGGTAAAAGGGACACTCTAAGTCTTTTGGGAGAAATGATGACAATGTGGGATGAAAAGATGGGTGATGTGGGAGGTGATCTTTGCAAATATTTTGGGACAACACTTTTGACTTAAGTTTGATGTTGTGATGTTGGGATAAAGGCTTCTAATGAACTTATAAATCTTTAGGGTAGACTTGTGACCTTCAAGATGAACTAGTTCAAAGATGATAACTATCTCAACTAAGTGCATGGAAAAGGATACATTTCACATACAAAGTAGCTAAGGTAGCAAGTTGGAGTGATGTTTTAAGTCCCAAAGTGTTAGTGTATTTGAAATTTTTCCAAGATAGATGAGATGAAAGATGAAATGTGATGAAAGGGTGAATGAAATTTTGGACCCAATGTTGACCTAAAGTGAACCTTTTGTTTTGAAAAAACCACGGTAGTGAGAATGATGCTATATCTCTAAAATGTTCAAATCCTAAAGTCTCAATGATTTTTATAAAACTTGTTGATCCTCAAAAAAATGAGGGTTCTAGCTCATAAATAATGTGTACATATCAGGATATTTTCTCAATGTTCATTCATAAAAGTTTATCAACAATTTTTTTATTTTTTTTTAGAGTGCCTCAATGGGGTTGTTGATTGCTTTTGCACTACAATTTCTAAGTTTATGGTGATGACTAGCTGACCTTTGTTTAGGGATTCTTACTTTGCGTGAGATCATTTGGTAAAGTGAACCTTTGTTTCAAAAAGATCAAGGTAACAAAGATGGTGGTAGACCCCTAAAATGTTCAAGTTCTAGAAAATGAGAGGACGAATGGGAATGTTCAAACCTTTTTGGGCTCTCCTAGCTCGTGCATAAAAGTTTCTCAACAAACTGTAATGGTTGCGGTAAAATATGGATGCCCACTTTTGATTATACTTTGTTTGACGATTCCTATGTCAAAAATGGAGTGCTAGAGACTCTCCTCTACAAAGTTAAACTATTTTATGAATCATTTAGAGGAGTTGGGTATCATGAAAAGGACTAGGATTTTGACTCCAAAAGAATGCAAACAATTCCAGACTATACCTTGAAGTGTGTCTATAAAAGTTTGCTACCAATTTGTTTCTATTTTTGTGAATTGCTCAAAGGTGTTTCTTAAGGGCTTTTGGAGTGAGATGCCTAAGTCTAAAATGAGGATAAGTAGAATTTGGTTTAGGAATCCTAATTTTTATTGAGATCATGGGGAAACAGTTTAAGTTTATGGAAGAAAGGAAGATATTTATTGCCATGCGGGTGGCGGTAATAGGGGCCTTCCAGCCTCAATATTAGTGTGCTCCTCTTCTTCATCTAAAATGTTTGCTGCATTTCTCCACTGTGAGTTTTTTTCCTTTTTTTCAAAAGTGAAGCTTCTCAAACTGCTAATGGGATCTGTTTTTTCACCGTTTATGAGTTTAAAGTTTGGCTAAATTATAGCACTTGGAAGATCAGGTTGTTCAAAGGGAGAAATCGGCCTCCAAATAGTCATGTGGGGTTCATTTGTCAATTTATCTTTGCTTAAATGAATTGATTTTACCACAAACACTTGTCTTTTGATTATGTTTTCAAACTAGATGTTTATGTCAAAAACATCATAACTTTCACAATGTCCATTTCGTGAAAATTATGAGATTAAAGCCACAATTGCCTATTTTGTCTTTAGTAAATATGGCCCGTTTGAGATCAATGTCAAGATATTTAGAAATTGCTAAGGATAAATCCTTAGGACAAGCAATAATATTGAGGCTAACTCAAGAAGTCCATATTTAAGCAAAAGTGTTTGAAATTTGGATAGTGAGTGTTTGTTTTTGGAACGTTTTGAAATCAAGCAAAGTTTAAACTAACTCACAAGCATTACAACCCTAGGATGGAAATGGCTATATTTGTTGTATTCCCACCTAGATTTCTCCTGTTGCGCTTATTCAGGGCGGATGATTAGAAGCTTGAACACACTAGCTCCCCTCCATGGCACTCACTTCTATAGGTTAGTTGAGCTTCAAGTTCTCATGAATCTCCCATGACAAAATTTTCATCTCTACTAAGAACAAAAAATATGTGGGACGACTTCGGAGGTCTGACCTCTTGACATCAACAAATATTAGGGATTTTTGGCTTCTACACAAAGGTTCATAATAAGGGCATCTGGTTCAGAGGATACTATGATAAACTCCCTCAAGAGGTCTCCCAACCCTTAGAACAAGGGATTTATGTATCATAAAGATACTGGGGGAGAGCTATCATGCGTCACTCAGTTGATTGTAAACTTTCCTTGCAACCATAAATTTATATAGCAGTTCGAAAGAGCCTGGCTTATGCTCATTACCGCTTGGGTTGTTCCCTTGGGGTGAGTACTTTTTCCCACCAAGGCAGGCCCTCTAAAGGTGAAAAATGGTGAGTAAGTACATTTTTAGTTCGATCATCTTTGTTTGCATACACAAAGAGAGAACACACGCAATGCATTTTCTCACACTAGCATGGTTATTCAATTTTAAACCAAAATTTGAAGTGTGGAGGTGATTTTGCAACGTGATAGAGAATGTTTTTGTTTCTCAAGATTACAAAATGCTGCAAGAGAATTGCATACGCATTCACTAGCAAAGTTGAAAACCACAAAACAAAACAAACAATTTTCAATTTTACCCTTCAAAGCAATAATGAGTTAATTTTAAGCAACAATTGAAAGATGATTTTTCCTTGTTCAATTTTAAGCCCAATTGAAAGATGTGATGAGAGGGTTCATTTTTAGCCAAATTTGAATGTTCATTTTAACCCAATGGAAAACTAGTGCATTGCCTAAAAGTTGGAAGTAATAAAGCATGAAATTGGGTTATAATTGCCCCAAAGTGTTAAACGGTACTTACAATTATATAATGTTTAGATAGAAGAGAATTTCTTTAGTTTCGCTTCATGCCTTAAAACCTAGAAAACCCTGTTAGTCTAACAATGAAAACACAGTCATACATCGATAAATGATCATATAACCAAAATAAATTAAGTCACATGTCAAAAAACAAGCATAAAGTTTCTTACCCTAGTTGAGCGTCGCTATACATGATGGTGTCGCAATTTGAAATTTGGGCGTCACTCCGGTGAATTTGAGCATTGCTCTATAGAAAGAACAGTGAGCACAATTGTGTCGTTGTATTGATGGGTGTCATTGTAAACAAATGCATCACAATTTGAAGTTTCAAAGCATTGCTCTGTTGGGGAAGAATGTTGTCATTGTCGTTCCATGATAGTTCAAATTTAAATAAGTTTTGCTATATTTAAATCAGCGTCAACCAATTAAATATGCGTCATTGTATCAAATTCCTCAGGCATCGCTATATGGCGATGCTATTGAGATAGCGTCACTGTTTGTTGTTTGAGCATCACTGCAACCTGCAAAACAACAAAAATATGGATTTTTAGCTTTAAAACTACTAAATGATTGGTTTTCCCTCCTAGCACTAGAATGTCGATACGAAATACTAGTTATGGGCCAAATTATGCTTGCTCCATGAAGAATTGAAGCATAATGAAGAAACCAATACTTGAATCTCAACAAGATCAATCAATCAAAATTGAAAGTAAACATTTTATCAAAAAACCTAACATGTTAATCTTATGAAAGCTTTAAAGAAAACATCTACTTTAATCCATTGAAATTTATCTTGTTGTGGAATTGGTGTCGCGTTGATGTGGACCAACGAGCCTTTCCCAATCCCGTGATAGTGAGCTTGTTTCAATCGATTATATGGAAGACAATCATTTCATTTATGCAACTAAATCAAACTAGAAATAAAAAGAATTGGAATGTAAATTGAGAGGAATAAATTGAATAGCATGAATTTGTGCATGAAGATGGATCCATTTATACCCAAATATGATTCATTAGAGAGACAATGAGGAATGGATGGTTGAGATCAAAAATCTTAATCAACAATCTAGGATGAAAGAGATGAGAGGCATGGATCATGGATTCTCATCAACAAATGAGAATGCAAGATGAGGATTAATCAAAGGCTCACAATTACCTTAAACAAGCACACTTTTGACCTGCTCACATAGGTCAAAGGTAACTTGCTAGAAAGGTAAGAGGGTTAACTTGCTTTTGAAGCTAAGTGAGTTGATTGGAGGAGAGGGAATATTCCTTAGAATATTCCATTAGGTTGAGGAAAAAGATGATTTTACAAATTAAAACAAATTTTTAATTGTGCAAAAAGGATAAAGAATATTCCATGGGAATATTCCCTTTGATTAGAGGAATAATTAGTTTAATTTCTAATTCAACAAGGTTTAATTTATGCAATTAGGGGATTAGAGGAATTAGATGATATTTATTAAATTAGATGAATTAATAAATAGGGGAGGTGTGAAATGATATTTAATTAAATATGATAGGGTTATTTAATTAAATAAGATGACTTAGGAGGTTAAATTAAATATTTTGATTTATTTAATTTAATGGGATGAATTGTTAGTGTGAAAAGAGATGAATTAGCCTAATTTAATTAATTAGGCTAAATAGACAAAAATGATGTAATTAATTAATTAGCTAGGCTAATTGAATTAATTAAATGAAAAGAGGATGGATAAAAAGGAAATGATGTTAATAAACCTATTTCGAGTATATGACATTGATTAGGAAATTTTTCAATGTCTACAAATATAATATTGGGATTTGATTGTAAGATTGCAATTACAAGGATGCAAGTGGAGTCCAAAGTTCTAAACATAGTTGAATCAAGATTTTAGGATTCAAAATCAAGTTCACAATTACAAGATTAGATGCAAGATCTAGAAGTTCAAAGGTGAATTACAAGTGTGTAAATGGGTTCTAGTTGAAGGCTATAATTTCTACAAATATGCATGTGAGTTTTGAAATTCCAATAAATTGGTATATCATAGGATTTGAGAGTAGGAAGGTAGATGTGCATTGTAATTTCCAACAAAGGTGAATGTTAAGTCCAAAATTCTGAGTTATAAGGCTACATATTTTGAGGTTTAAATGCAACATGGCTAGTTTTACAAAGTTCAATATATATCCTAAAATTGTGGTCAACAATTTTTTAGATCCGTGTGGATACTTGAATTATTTAAAACCTTGGGCAATTAAACCCTATAAAATTTCAAAATTGGTGGTAAACCTTAGGTAAATTCTTATGTATTGTAAGTAAAAAATAAAATGTAAGGTTTTACCTCACCTATTATTTTTAGTTGAAGCTTGCGGTGAGGAGAGAAAACCTAGAGGAGATGTGTGACTAGTGTGGGAATTGAACTTGTAGTTATGGTGATATCTTTAAAATTTTAGGAATCCCTCCTTTGAAAAAATTGCTTAGAATTAGTTAGAGTAAGAAGATGAAAGGTGCATGGTCAAGAAAAATTAATGAAAGAATGAAGTGAACAATATGTGGGATCATGGAATTTTCAAACACAATGTACATATTGATAATAGTTCCTTTAGGTTTTTCTGTTGAAAATTAATTTTTGGGGCCTGAAGGAAGGTTTGTAACTATAGGGAAAGAAAATAATCCAATGATAGATATTACATGTGTACTTTAAAGTTTTTTTGCAATTAGGTATGTATTATACTCCATAAAAATATTAAAACCCAACCTTACTAATGGTGTGCAATTTCAAGGCAACGATGTAAGTATGTAATGCAATTACAAGGTTCTAATTTTTTTTGACATTCTAGCAAGTTGCTACAAGAGGGTTTTGGGGCTTTGGTAGTAGGTTGGAAACATTTACCAAGATACAAGGGAATTATATAATTTCAAAAGAGAATAAGGATATTGAAATCTTAGGGATTAGTGGTATTTTTATAATTGCAAAGGTACATGAAAACCCTAAAAGTCTAACAAAGAGGAGTTATGCAAATCCAATGTATGATCTTCAATATTTTTATATCATATATTTCATGTGGATCTTTTTAATTCTTCAATTTTGTTAGATTTGACACTATTAATACATATGTTCATAGTTTGGATCTAGCTCAAAGGATTTGTTGCAAGAGACCTAATGAGCTAAGAAGATAGAAAGGAGTTTTTTTACTAATATGGAAGGTAGGAAATTGAAATTTTTGCTTTGAAAACTTCCTAATGCTAGTGAAACTTGAAATTTTTTCTCCCTTGTTTTAAAATTAAAATGACTAAAAAGAAATAATAATCCCTCTTCATTATATCATTAATATATGTAGATATATTTACACCTAGATTAGAATATGATAAGAGGAATGAGTTTGTGAGTTGAACCTCACTCCAATAGTAATACTACAAGCGTATTCATTATATGTACCTAAACAACACTCAAATGCTAGTCAAACTTCACTCAACCATAATGATCTAATATTGTCCACAATGTTGATACTAATATGTAACAATTTCAAGGATCTAATTTTTTTTAGTTCCAACCAACATATATGTGTAAGAAGCAAATATTTAAAGAGATGTAATACTTAAGGGCTACAAAATCTCACAACTTTATGTAAGAAAATGTTAGGCTCTTTAACTTACCAAAGACATGTGCAACCTAGATAAGATAGATAAAAAACACTTCCATCCATGATCAAGAATGTGTCGTTATCAAAGTGATATAGTAAGGAGAGAATGAGGTGCATATTTGAAAACACTCAATCAATGTAAAAGTATAGAACTACAATGATTATGTTGATCAATTCAATATTTAAAAAAAGGAATAAAATACACATAGAAATGGTTGTTGAACACCCAAAATATTAAGAGGGGAGTGTGAATCAACATTCTTTGAAACCACGTAAACATTTAAACATTCATTGAAAGGAAAGCATGAAAGCAACCATCAAAACCACATAACACATGAACACTATATTTTTACATGGAAAACCAAGAAAGGGAAAAACCATGATGAGGATTAGCTCACAATATATTATAACCAATTATAAGATATTGCATAAGTTCTCACTACAGGTGGACTCACTACACATAGAAAGAAGAAAAGATAGAAGAGAGGGGTATCTCACTACCAAAATGAACTGTTACAAGTGCATCTACAACATGATGGAATACAGTTCCATTGAAGCTCAATACACAGAGTCAACACACTTCATCACTTTGCTCTAACACTCTACTTTGCTCTACACTTGCATCTCTTTCACACAATTCACATCCACTAGAGCTAGTGAGTTTTAATATATGTTCAAGTAAATTAATTAGATATATTCATTGTTTAAAGACACCGAATATGTATTGCAGAGAAGAATTGCCAGCTCTAAAATATACTTTCATGCTAAAACTTTATGAAATTCTGCTATAAATAGTCATATGGACGAGAAGAATTCCCATATACATATCAAATTTTATTTGAATTACATAATATTTATGTATTGTATTAGGTTGTCACTGAGAGACTGCATTATCAGATTCATCATCTAATTCAATCTACAAAATATAATTTAATTTAGATCCTCAACAAACCTCCATAAAATAATGTGGAAAAGGCCTTTGATGAATTTCTACATCTAAAATTTTAGAACGGCTGAAAGTAAGATTCCTCAAGGTTTTAATTAATGCAAACCAAAATATCAATTCAGTTATATAATCAAAACATTATTCCGATACTTAGTCAATTTTCCACTTCAACTGTCTGCACCCGATCAAATTTTTTTACAAATATACATTGGATTATCATCTATATACACACTCATGCTTCACAAAATGATATGCATATCAATCTCCATACAGTGTTGACATCAATGACAACACTGCATACTATACAACTCGTGCTCATGCTCATGTTGCCAGTAGACATATTAATGACTAACTACACAAAATTCCAACAATGGTAGTTCAATAACATGAATCACATAAAAATTTAACAAATTCAAACAATTTGTGGTATGTGCATAGTATTATTTGGTTTTTCTTGTTATTTTAGTCTCCAATTTAAATTGTCCTCTTACATGTTATACTAATTCTCGAAATTCACATTAAGTGCCCAACATATATTATAAGGAAATATTATTTTATTAGTATTCATCCATAAGACAAAAATATCAAATTGAAATTAACATTATTAATTAAGTAAAATATTCAATCATCATTTAAAACATGACATAACTACATAACTTCTCAGAATAAAATGTTTATCATATATCATGATAAAAATTTACTTAACTAGTATAAATGTCTCATGGTTAAAATAACAAAAATAATAATAATATATATTGAATTATTTTAATTAAAAAATTTGATCTAAAATTGAATACAAGAAATTTAGTGGACTTAACATATCAAATTTTTATTCTATATATCAAATTAAAATGACTATTTAAGTTGAAAACACCTTCTTAAACAATCTTGATAAAGTTTTTTTTTATTATAAAAAAGAGATGAAAGATTCTTAAACAATCTTGATAAAGTTATTTTTATTATTAAAAAAAAGAAAGATGAAAGATGTAAAGAGATATGTAAATATTTGAGATGGAGATGGGATAATGTAGACTATTTTAGTCAAATTTAGTAGAGTTAGATTTTAGAAATAAAGTTGAAATATGATTAAATTTTGTTAATGATAAAGAAAAAATAAATTAATAATTTTATTTGTTTCATAAAGATTTTATCTATATCATTGAGATCTTCATAAAAAATAGAATATTGTAGAAGTTTATTATGAGTCATATGTATGTATGTGTGTGTAAATATGTATATGTATACACACATATATATATATATATATATAATTAATAAAATTTAATATTCTTCATTATTTAAATCAATTTAGAATTTTCAACTATAACATGGGTTTTTAATTCAATGGCAATTTTTTATTGACATGATTCTTTTTGGGAAAATATAAATAATAAGGTTAAATTTTACATATAATATTTGAATAAATAAAATTTAATACTTTTCACTATTTCAAATCATTTTAGAATTTCCAACTATAACATGGCGATTTTTTAATTTAGATATCAATTGTTTATTGAAGTGATTTTTTTGGGAGAAATATAAATACAAGGGTTAAGTTTTTCACAATCCATGAAGTTAGTGTAAGAGTGCTTTTAGATTTGACTATGTAATTTTTATTAACATTTCTGATCACCCTCAACGATTTGTGATCCATCATCAAAAAGAGGAGAGTCATGATTTAGATTGCAAACATAAGTTTAAGAAGGAAATAGGAGGAGGTGATAAGAGGACCATTATATACAAAATACTTGAATAAATAAAATCCAATATTCTTCATAATTATAAATCATTTTAGAATTTCCAACTACATCATGGTGGTTTTTCAATTAGATGGTAATTTTTTGTTCACATGATAATTTTTTGGAGAAATATAAATAACAGACATAATTTTTTCATAATTCATGAAATTAGTGTAACAATATTTTTAGATTGGATTCGATGGTATGCATTTTTCATCAACATTTCCAATCACACTCATGAATATATAATCTATCATAAAAAAAATGTGAATAATAATTTAAATTACAAACTTAATCCTTCGAAAGAGAAAAATAATAAAACAAAATAGAATAATGATTAAAGGCTTGGGCTATTAAAAAATTTCCCTTTCATAAGTGTCGCAAGGATCAGTTCAACACAATTAAATCAGCAAGTTCTGAAGATTGTATTTGTGCTTGCTAATCACTTTTCCAAGGTTTATAGGGGTATCACATGCATATGTGATATGGGCTCAGAGCCGGTTTGAGTTCTGATATCAAGTCTAAATGATTTATTAGGTAAGCATCCCTTGCCAATATGAACTTTGGACTTGATATAGGAATTAAATTTAGTAAAACAATAGACAATTCAGAAGATTTATTTCTATTGAAAACCTAGTTGTTTCAAGATTATGACATTTGTCTAAATCTTATATTACCCTTTGTATACGTGGTGGAATCTCACATCCTTGATCATTAGGGTTAGTTTGACATGATACAATTATAAATTAGAAAATTTGTACTGGGTGTGTTTGGTAAAAGATTTTGAACTCAATAAAAGAAAATTTGGTGGTTAAGTGTTGTGTGGATGAAGTCTTAACACCCTATGATATTCAAATTTTGAGGCAACTTGATTTGGGTCATTTGATTGGATTTGGTCCTTCTAGTTCTAGGCTCAAATTTTCTAATAAGGTGAATAGAGTTGGTAAATGGTGTTCATGTCCTTTGGGTTTTTTCAAAATTAAAACTAATAGTTTTTCTCATGACAGCTCGAGTGTTGCAAGGATAGTTGGAGTTAGACAAGATGTGTTAAATTTAAAAGCTAGTGAGCTAGATCGGAAGAAGATAATTTGTGGGATGGATTCTATAGTTTTGGTCTTCCTTCTTAATAGTAGAAGGATTCAAGAATCTTCTTAAAGGTTGTATTTTTATGTTAAACAAATTCTTCACCTTGCACAAGATTTTGAGTCCATCTCCTTTGTTCATATCCCCAAAGAATGAAATGTTGTCACTTTTGTTTGGCCAAATAGGCCTCTAATGGTACTCAAACTTGGAAGTTCATAGATTGGGCGACCCTATCCTCTGCTCAAGCTTTGCAATTTTCTTAGATCCTTCATAATGATTTGGTTTGATCTATTTGGTTTATTTTTTCTCAATATGTTATGTTTAATTGGTTTCATGGTTTCTTGAGGTGGTGGATTTGTGGTAAACCTTCTTGGATTTTTATCCTTTGAGATTTCATGACAGTTGTCTTTGTTAGAAATATTTATGCAATTTTCTATGATTCCTTAATTAATATATTTATTTTTTTCCAAAAAAAATCTTAGATATAACCAAACTCAACCAAGACTAAAATGGAATTAAAATATGATTTCAAGTCTATTCCCAAATTGAAGCACTTAAATGGAAAATGGGATGATACAAGTTTGATATAATATTTTATTCACTTGCACTTTGATATCGATTACAAGGTAAAACAAACACAATGCCCAACAATTCCAACATATGATAAATTTCTTAATCTCACAACTTGAGGAAAACACTTGGCACATTCTCACACAATTCACATACCTCAAGAAATCTTGCTAACCTAACACTTTGACTAAAAATAGGGCTCTTGACTTTTGAGAAAAGTGCAAATGGATTTCCATGGGTAGTCTAACTTAGCACAAGCTAATTCCCTTAACACTATGGATGCAAACAAATAGCTATGACATGAGCACTTGAAAAGTCAACCTATGTACAAAAAATGTAGACCAATATGCAGTTAATGCAAACTCTATTAGAGAAAAAAATCAAACAATAGATGAATACAAATAATAATTTTACCCATATTGATTCGTGTTGTGCCATGAAGGTAGATTTGCTCAAAAATGCATTAAATCCTATTTCTCAAACCAACAACATGACATTGCAATGAGGGTGATTGATTCTTCAAAAATTTGATAGCATAACAATGCAGTTATTTTGGATCCTCCTCGAAATGGTTCATGAGAGGGTAGATTTATAGGCTTGGCAAGATGAAGATCAAAAATTGAGATCAAAAGACAAATGAATGGCTAGGATTGAGTTGATTTGATGGTTGAAAGATCAAGGGTGAAGGATATTTGAGATTTATTAATTGATTTTTGAATTTTGGTGAGATGGCTATAAATTGGTTATGGGATGAGTGGAGGGAGAAACAAGGGATTTATTATTTAATTTTTAGAATTTTGGGTGGTTAAGAGGAGAATTTAATTAGTTTGATTAATTAAATTCATGAGAAAATGGGACATGAAATAGGAATTAAGGCTTAGGAAAATGATTTAGGACTTATGGAAAATAGAAATAATTAGGTGAAAATTAAATATAATCAGGACTTGGTGGAAAAATCATATATTTGGGATAAAATTCAAGACTTTAGGTTTTGGGTAAATTTTAGGTGTCTACATTTTGGCACTCTTTGAGCCAATGTTGTGAGTAAAAGAATAAATTTCATTTCAAATAAGAATAAAGATGTAGGATGAGATGAAAAAGGATGGGAGTTATAAAAGGATGGGGCTTATAAAAATGAGGATAGGATGATGCCCCCTTGAGAGGATAGACAAGTACGAAGGACACGAGTAGGCTCTATAAATGGATGGAAATGAAGGATGAGGGTAAGGGATGGCCATGTTGAGACAATGTGAGTGACCTAATATTTGATATAGCACATGATGTTATGCACTATTATATAGGGACCATGGATATGATGTGTCAAATGCTTAAAGGACTAAAGGTCGCATGCAAGTATATGCCTATAATACCATGATATGAAAATACTATGATGTTGTTGTGAAAAGTATGTTGTAAGGATTGATATAGATACATGATAAAATGATAACACACATAAGAAAAGAAAGTAAGAATGTATAAAATGATACAAAGAGAAACATGATGTTTCCCTTACTCAAGCTAAAAATCCATGATTGATTGGTTGTTGTTGATGATGATAGTGTTATTGTTGTGGAAACAATATATCTTGAGAAATATGTAAGGATTGTCTTATTGGTGTGGGGGTGATATATCCTGAGACCAACACAAGGATTGGGAATGATATATCCTAATGATGAGGATTGATTGGATTAAGTTTCTTTATATTTTTGTAGAAAATCTAGGAACAAAATTGTTGGATGCTTTTAGGACGATTGGCTAGATTCCTTGGCAAGATGTTTAGATAAGGATCACTTGAAGTGGACTAACTAATTTAGGATTGCATTGGATTTATTTGGATGATTGCATTGGATTGCTATTTGATTATGGAATATCATTAATTTAGATGAGATTATTGTCTCTATATGATAATTAATGACATGAGAGCACCGAGTCTATAAAATAAGGATGTGAGATAGGTTGATTTAGGATAAGGGGCTTAATGGATTGGATAGATGGATTAAAGAATTTTTTTTATAAGGAAATTTTTTTTTGAAGGGGCCTTGAAACCCTTTACAAAAATGAAAAAGCTACAAGAGAAACTATGCAATAAAAACCAATAGCCCAAAAGACCAAAAAGTTGACAAAAGATAAAACATAAGGAACCCATCAGTAGAACAACAAAAACATCAACAACCCTGTTGATCCAAAAAAAAAAAACCGTCAGCTACAACATTTTATCCAAAACATTCACCAAGGCCATATTCTCCTTAATGACCTCGTGCATATCCACAAGATATTTAAGCTCATCCATAGAGACAACAACTCTGTTTTTAGTCTTGCTCCTTGTCCTAAGACATGGTCCAACCTGCACATCTTTCTCCAACACTGGAGCAGACTCCTCAGCTTTCTCCACCTAGTTCGAGCAGTTGATCTCCTCAATCACTTTCTCTAACTCACCCAAGTCAAGAGGTTTACCAGTACAATTAAGGGATTTATCATTTAAAACAGAGAGCCCCCTAGTTGTAGTCTTCAGAGAGTTGTTGATATTAACCACAATTCTTAAATCATCCAACATCTTACCAGTTCTCCCCTCAATTCTGGCAACACAATCCTCTAAAATTTTATTGACCAGCATTTCCAAAGAGGAAATCCTCTCCTCATGAGAAACCCCCAAATGATCTGGATCATTAATCAGCTTATCCAACATGGTGTTGATAGTTTTAACTTTTCCTTTAATATCCCATTCCTTTTGATTACCACGGAGCATAGCAAGACAAACCTCCTACCAATTTTTCATCTGAATATTGAGCTCCTTAACCTAAGAAAACAACCACTTCACCAAAGACAGTAAATTCCACATCCCATCCTCGACCATCTTGCAAAACATATTCATATTCACATCATCCCAATTAATAGGAGGTTGATCATTCGGCTCAATGTTACCAGGAGCATCAGACTGATCCAATTTCTACTCCTCATCCTCTTTGACAGGGGAGTCCTCGACCTCAACCACTTCCACCTTAATCCACTCCTTATCAGGAAAGTTAGCTAAATCAGCTAACACTTCCAACCGTTCCATTTTAATAGCCCTTTCAATAGAAGACAACCCATAGAATGCTTGACCGACTCAATCCCCTACACCTCCATAGGCCCAAGTCCATTGAACAACTCAAAAATACAAGAATTGACAACACCAGTAGGAAATTTCAAACACAAACCCTCATCTTCAAACGCCTTAAGAGTAGACGTAGAGGAAATCTCCCCCTTCCTGGGAAAAGGGTCCCCAACAGATACATTCTCAACAACAACATTAACAGAATGATTAACACCACCTTTCCCAAAAGGGCTATCCTTCACACCACCTTCACCAAGAGACAACGAGGATTTCTCACTAGAACTAGGAGCCACCTCCATCTTCCTCTTAGCCGACAATTTTTCCTTCTTGGAGCCTTTTGATTTCCCTTTCAAAGTCTTTTTCACAGACTTTTCCATAGTATCCCTCAACTCCACATCCATTTCATAGCCCTTGCTCCACTCTTCCGAGTCATCTTCCCCTTCCTCAAATCCATCTTCGTCCATAGACATTTCCTCAAACTCTGATTCTTCATCCTCATAAATCCCAACCCATTCCGCGGCAGAGTCTCCAGTATCATAACCAATGTTTTTAACAGCCTTCTTACCAGGAGTTTTAGGAGAGACCGCAATTAACTTAAGCTTAATGTGATAAAATAAGAGGTTCATAAGACCCTCATGCAACACCACCTTCTTAGGGTTTTTTCTATGATCCTCAATACTCTTTTCCAAGAAAATTAACAGGTAGAAAGGAAAGGAGACCAATACCTTACGCCTAAAATAATTCAAAAGCATGAAATGGTAGCTGTAAACAACAAAGAATCTACCTTCAACTGTAAAATAATGCATTATGGCCAACACAAGGTCCCTCCATAATGGCTTCAAAGACTTACGAGCATAGCCACCACTCCCAATTTCTCAAAGCTTCTTCTTTTCATCAAATTTGAAATTTTTTGCAAAGGCCTTCTTAGCAGCTCCACTGTCCCTAAAAAATTTCCTCCTAGAGACTGCTAGACCAGTGGCCTCCGCTATAAACTCCTCATCAATTTTAAACTCCACACCCTTGTAACGCAGCATACTCACATTCCAACCTTTCACAAATAAATCTGTAGCATCAAGGTCCGGACCTTGAATTCTCTACATGAACTATGTAACCCCACCCAACTCCAAATACTCCCAAACAACAAGATTTTTTTGAAATTCCTCGCAAGAACTCGACTCAATTCTATAGCGGTCTCCACCCATGGCTACTTGAAAATTTGCAGAACCCAATGGTACCAAAGAGTTAAGAAAATGCAAAGTAAACCAAACTCTCCACAAAACAACGCAAATTACGCCCACAATACGTGTGGGCTTGTCATTCAAGGTACTCCCCTACCTACACTGCTAGGCCTTCATAATACAAAAACCAAGGAAATAATAATGAATAATACATGCCAAAGGTTCATCGAGCATATCCCAACTATGAAACATTATGAAGAACCTTTCCCCAAACACATCAGTCTTAAAAACAAGCCATTTGGTCATCATTAGATATACATTTGAGATTGAGAGGAAGAGATTCAAATAAACCCTAATAAAATCTTTCCACCACTCCCACAATGGTAACACCATCAGCCAACCTATTAGCTTCATGGAAAACATGTGAGACTTTCAATTCCTCAAAATAATTTAAGGTAGCGATAGAATCATTGATAAAATGAACAATCGACCATGAGGGAGGGTATTTTTTCAAGAGGAAATTTATAACATTAAGAGAGTCCCCCTCCAACCAAAGTTTAGAAACCCCTTGATTTTTAGCCAATATGAGGCCATGATAGGCTGTCGCTGCCTTCGCAAGATGGTTTGTCTAGTTTACCAAAGGGAGCACCACCGCGGAGACAAACCTACCATTCTCATCACATAACACTCCCCCACAACTAGCAGGCCCCATATTTCCCTTAGATGCTCCATCAAAGTTAACTTTAAACCATCCAATCGCTGGATCCTTCCACCAAACCCCCTCCTTGGGTTCTTTTAACTTTTTCACCGGATTAGAAAGATCACAAGAAAGATTCCATCTCTTACCCACAAGTAGATAATAGGGAGACACCAACACTTTCAAATTAAAGGAAGGAATCCTCAAGAATTCAAACATGAATTTTTCCTTGATGCCATCAAAAATTTTAAAAGCTAGCCTAGAGGGCGATAGTTCCTGCTAATGAAAAACCCTATTGTTTCATTCCTTCCAAACACCCCAAGCAACATGTGGAAAAATAAGAGACCACAACAAAGAAAGGGTTGGATTAAGAGAAGGAGACACCCATTGAGAACATAATTCAGAAAGGATGCAAGAAACACCCACACTATCTCCCACAGATTAAAAATATGAGACCAAACATCCCCAATATAACTACAACCTATCAACAAATGAAGACAATCCTCTGCATTTTCCTTACATAAGAAACATCTATTCAACAAATTCATACCTCTCTTCACCAAATTATTCAGGGTAAGAATCTTGTCTTGACATAGAAGCCAAAAGAAGATATCAATTTTAGGTAGCAACTTCCCATTCCAAGCACGACCCCAAAAAGGCAGAGGACCCACCAATCGAGTTAGAAAAGAAAAAGAAGAGGACATAGAGAACTTCCCATTGGAAGTAAACTACCAAATAACAAAATCCTCCTGAGCTTCCATAGGGATATGAATCAAAGACAAAAAAATCAAAAAGCGGCTTCAAATCCCTATTAACCACATCAAGACCAATCCATTTGCCCTACCTAATATAATCAGAAACCAAGACACCCCATTCTATGACACAAAAATCCTTAAAAGGAACCGCCTAGGATTCATCCTTCAAAGTCCCATGCCCAATCCACCAGACGTCTCAAAAGAGGATGCTTCTACCATTTCCTAAAGTCCACCTCAATAATCTAGTAGCCACAGTCGAGTGAACCCAAATCATACAGGTCCACAGGACTAATTTATGTGAAGGAAAAAAGTTCTCCTTAAACAAGTCATGAAACTTATCCACACCCTCAAATCCTTAGAAGAAAAAATTACCACCCATTCTTTTTCAGTTACTAACAGGTTCCATAATTGTAGTGGATGGAAAGGCATATTAATGGTTTAAGGGATTACCAATAATGGATCGGAAGATAAATGGGTCAAAGGGTTAACAATAGTGGATGAAAAGGAAGGATGCGACCTCCAATAACTATGTCACAAAGGAAAACATGTCCCTAATTTGCAAATGTTGTTCATGATGTTGGACTAAAGGGATACAAGGTATGGCATAAGTGATAACAAGATGTATAGACGATTTGTTGCAGAAGGATGTTCTATGTCAAGAATTTTATGAAAGAATGTAGCAAAATCATACCTCAATCCTTATCAAGATCAATATTAAATAGGGTCAATGATGAGGGATGATAGCAAGGAGACATGGAGATGATGAATTAGGATGAGAAGGAAGATAATATGGGATAGATAAGATAACTTTCCCCCAAGTGTAAAATTATGTAGACAATTAAATTACACATGATGCTCATAAATGAATTTTCATCACGGTACTTATCCAGGGCACCATGAAAATGGTTTTCACCATTGGATGAATTATTTCTCTTTAATATTTTTTTCTTTTTATCCTTTTTTTGTAATTTATTCTATTGATCTTTTATTTGACGTCACTAGTAGCTTGATACTCAAAGTGTCTTCATAGGTCTTTGTCTATTTGAGATAGTTGTTGATGATGTTCTAGTCATTACATGAAAATAATATCATTCCTGAAGTAGTTACTTTGTCAATATTAAAGAACTATTGTACAATCCTTTGATATTGAAGTGATCCTCAGTGATGACTAAGTTGGCCTTATCTAGATGTTTACATTTTGACAAGGTACCATCATAACACTTATGGTGAAGTGTTGTTGTCACATGGTGGATTTGGGCATTGATTTTTTTTATTTTAAGTGTGAATTTGGATTTTTATGGGGGATGTTGGCTATGGAATCAGGTAATTGTGATGTTTTGGGTTCAAATGGGTAAACAAGCAATGTAGATCAATTTGGCATAATTTTGAATCACCAAACATGAGATGATGGATTATGGAATTTGGATTTTGGATTATTAATTTTGAATGTGGGATTAAGATAAATACTAGGAACAACATCCTTGTACAAGTTATAAGGTGGTGGAAATTTTTTGTATCTATGGCAAATCTTTTGATGTACCTTCTTATTTTGGCATAGAAATTTTGTTTCATTTGATTTGAATGGGATTTTTGGGACCCATATTACTTTTATATGCTTTGATTGATATTTGTATTTAGATATTTTTTAATTTTAATTTTGATTATTTTCTTTATATTCTTTGCAATTTTGTTGGTCTTGATTGAGGGGTGGAATTTTGAAGATGATAGTGAACCCCACAGTTCCCAGAAATCACTTGCAATCAAAACACCTATCACAAATAAGAG
>VDFB02109366.1:0-26764 GCA_007258455.2 Sequoia sempervirens | reverse complement strand
TTAGGTGTGTTATCAAAAATAAAGTAAGTGACCCTTTGAAAATCCCAATCCTTGATAAGCAAATCATCATCATCATCTATCATCATCATCTCTAATAAAGTCTCGACCAATCATGGACTTGTTGGATCCTTTTGTCATCATCTCATTTCCACGCTAACATTGCATCATGAATAGTCCATCATGCATCCATCCTGCATCCACAAACCGTTAGCATCATCATCACCAATGCATCCATCATGCATCCATTCTGCATCTAGAAAACCGTCAGCATACCACATATCATTCATATCATACATAATAGGAAACATCGATCATTTCACATACATTGCATTTGCATCATCTTCATAATATAGATCTGTTAGTATAAGCATCTCATAAATCATCCATTGGCATAATCATAGCATATCACATCATCAATCTCATCCATCTCATATCATATCATCATTTAAGTTGTTTAGAATAATATAGATTTATATTCTAAGCATCTTGAAATCATCATCGCATCATCATCCATAACCATCCATTTTGAACCTCTTTATCACAGATCGACCCTCAAATCGAATTTTTCACTCGATCTCTCGAGGGGCAATGTACCAGCAGTAATTTCTTTCCATAGCATCCAAAAAATCAGAATTTTTAAATTTCGATAGCGAAGTTTATTCTTGAACCAACGCTAACAAGTACATTGCTTCAAAGAGGGCAAATGTGACATGCAAAATTCACATTATGCATTCGATCGGATTTAGTCAAATTAGCTCTTACATTAGGCAAATTCATCACTTTAAACCATTCATTAAATAATCTCATTTATCAAATAAACATTATCATTCAACCTTCATCTTGCATCATCCATTTAATTAAATAAATCAGGACTTCATTTAAATCAAATCCTAAATCATATTCCATCATTTTCTGATTTAATCAAATATCAAAGTCCAAAATGTCAACTCACCTAATCAGCATTAAATCAGCATAATCATCATCTAATCCTAATCTAGTGCTAATCACATCCCACTTGCATTATCTAGATCTAGCTACTTGCACAATAAATCAATTTTATTGATTTATTAAAACCTCATTTTCTTTCAACATGACAAGTCAAACAGGCATTTATTGCTCTTTCTTGTCCCCCTCTCAAAAATTTATTGCAAATTTGAATTCAAAAATTCCCTCTTGGGCACTCTTCCCAAATCTTGCACAAACCATTGACCACTCACATGATGACAAGTGTCCTCAACTCATTGGCTTGTTTTTGATCCCACATTGGTCCCTCTTCAACACTTGGCATTTTGAAAATCTTTAAATAGGTGCTTATCTTTGAGCAAACCTTCACAATTTATGCAAGGTTACTCTCTTCATTTGAGATTTGATCTTGTTCATCATCACTCCACCATCTCCATTTGCATTTTATCATTTGAGCTTTTGATCAAGGATTGGGAAAGGGTCACTAGCACATGTGACACCAATCCAACTATGGAATAGGTAGCTTGCTTTTGTTTTCATAATGCTTTAGTCTTTTTATCATCATTTGTGGCATTTTGAAAGCATTTGTAATGTATTTCATAGAGGTATTTTGATAGAGTTTGCAAGGTACTAACCCATTGTTTGAAGTTTAGTTGTTTGCAGATTTCAAAATGATGCCTACAATGGTACCTTATTTTCATTCTTTTAAATTCCCTTCTCAATAAGTGAATTAAACATATATATATCAATAAATATCTATTCTTATATAGAATTAGATATTTTCATGGTTATTCTTAAATGGGAAATGAAAATAATTAAAAAGAAGGAATAGTAGATAATTAAATAAATAAATGAATACATTTATTATTGGTAGGAGATATTTCATTTTGTTTAATCTTATTAATATGAAGAGAGATATTAATATTTTAATATTAAGAGAATTATTAATATATTAGCAATATCATTGTAATGAGAAAAGTTATTAGTGATATAGACATTAATGTAATGGACAAGGTTAATATTTATATATGTAAGTGAAAATTATATGCTAGTACCGATAGTATCCTTGTTGCCAAATGAGATTATTGAATATGTCTGCTTTTAAAGATGAAAGATATCACAATAGCATTAGTGATGTCGATAGCACCTCGTACTGAGGCAACCAACCATAGTGTGACCCTATTTGGGTAGCACTAGCAAAAATAAAATGAAATAAAATTCTAATGCAAATCTTAATCTTGGTATTGATACCCCTTTTATGGTGAACTTGAAACCTTATATAACCTATTCGATCAAATTGTTTATTCATCAATTAGGAGTGCACGCGATGGACTTCACCACCGCCACATATTAACCCCACTCCCCGCTCTCGAGCGGCATGTCATGGATGACATTGCATGAGCAATGTTGTTCCATGTGTATAGTTAGTTAACTTGTGAAGCATGATAAGTATATAGCCCGCGATTCGTGTCTTTTATTTTATTTTATTTTTTAATTTTTAAAAAAGAAAAAAAAATTGTTGGGTTTTTTTTTCTTGCGAAAATTTTAGGCATGACACTCACTTCCTATAGAAAGGACTCGTTGTCCAACAGGGAGGCTCACTACATATAGATACAAAAGAAAACAAAGGATCCACCATAGAAATTTACACATATTCGCAGCCTTGATCAAAATATTGTTGAAACATCCAGCTCATTGCCTTCAAGAATCTAACACAATGAAGTATTGTTGCCTCAACTAACTTTTGCACACTTCTTCTCTTTTAATTGTGGCTTACTTCATTACTTTGCATCATCCAATTATTCAAAATTTGACTTGAATTTATATCATCTTCAACCTTAGAAACTTTCTCCAAGGTTGGCCACATAAGCTTCATTTCATAAATTCAAATTAGGTTAGAAACTCAGCTTTCCTACGATGGAAAGGAATGAGATTGGACCAATAAAAAATTTAACCAAGACCCAAAAAATAATGTCTCAGATCAACCACATGCTTCCTTAATTAAATTTTACTCTTCAAATGAATTTTAAACACCAGGTCAGCCAAACCTAATGAAGACACAAGTGAACATTGATGTGCATGCTTTCCAACAAGAAGATGGCACACAAACAATGCAACATGCTTCATTATGCACAAGAACACATCTCAACTTCCTTCAAATACATCTGCAACAAGAGCAACAACCTTCGAACACTGAACTTCCATCAGTCTATCTGGACTGTGCAAACACATACAACTCTGAAACTCAACTTCCAGATCACCAAACCACACAAGTCTTTTCTAGAACCCAGAGAATACCATTATAAGAAACATTCTAGATCCACAAGATCTGAAATAGAACATCGGAGGATTGTGGAGCACAAATATTTCTCCTCATCCACATAAAACCAACTCTTTCAGAACGGTTCACACATCCGTGAATGCAACTTTCACATTTCATCAAACCAGAAACTACAAATCAGGGGATATCATCATCAGATCACCATTAGAAAACCTTTAAATCTCCACAAGCATAGGATCAACACAGGAGAAACTCAGAGCACATACCACAGCATATTCTAAACACATACATAACTCTGACTTCACTCTTTATTAATTTTCTCAAAAGCACTTGGAAACCCATCAATTCAACACATCTACAACATCATAAAGATAGCTCCATGTACTCACAACATCTCAACTATACATGCACAATTTGCAACATACTAAACTATTTTGACATCAGTGACAACATTAATGACAACACCACCAATCTCGCTCATACTTGTAACACATGTCTGAGAGGAGCCTCCCCAAAATTCATGAAACCCTCACCCTCTAAGAAATTTTCCATCATACCCTGCTCTTTCCCTCCTAAACATTCCCTGAAACCCCTTGACATAAAGAACAGGGGACTCCTCCACACCTTTCATCCCATCCTTCCTCAGATTAAGACCATGCTACTCCTTCTTAGTGCCCCCTTTCTTCCTCTTCAAACTCTTGTTAACAGTAGGAGAAAAAACCTCCTTCATTTCAATGTCAATCCCATAGCCTTTCGACCAGGACTTAGAAGCTTTTGAATCATCCTTTGACTTCCCCTCATCATCCAATGATACCTCATCTTCAAAATTTTCCTCCTCATAGTCACCATCCCATTCTTCTTCCAACTCACCAATATCATAACCAAGTGTAATGCCCCTCTTTTTATGAGTAGAAGAAAGCTTAGAAATCTTAGGTAAAAACTTCAACTTAATATGATCAATAATAAGTTTCATGAGACCCTCATGGAGGGTTGCTTTACTAGGGTTATTTTTATGATCATATATACTAGTTTCCATAAAAACAAGCAAGTAATAGGGGAATGACACAAAATTGTTGTGTTTGAAATGATTAAGCAACATAAAGTGGTAGCCATAAATCACAGAGTACCTACCTTCAAGCATGAAGAATTTCATTATAGCCAGCACCACATCTCTCCACAATGTCTTGATTGAATTTTGATCATACCTCTGGTTTCCATGCACCTAAGCCTCACCATTTTCTTTCCTTTAAAAAAATTAGCTAAGGCAGTCTTTGATGTAGCACGACCTTTGTAAAAATTATTGCCCTTCGATGATAAACTAGTTATCTTAGCAATGAACTCCTCAGTGATATTCACCTCCACACCTTGATATCACAACATTTTGTTGTTCCATCCATTCATAAAGGCCTTAGTCACCTCTAAATCAAAACCATGAAATTTGAGCAAGTAGGGGAAAACACCACCTTTCTCTAGTTATTCCCAAACAATCTCATTCTTTACAAGAAAGCAGCTTGACTCTGCAATGATCACCTCCCATTTCCACCTAAAATAGCCTACTCAACCTTCACCTTGTTCCTATGAGCATAAAGGGTTAAATGAACAATACAAAAACAAAGCCAAATAACACCCATAAACTGTGTTAGCCTGACACCACGAGTACAACCAGAAATAAAATCCCAATCCATGATCTTGTTTTCACAAGATATACAATAATTAATCGAACAAGCTCTGAACTCAAAGTTCATAAACCAAGGAAGGAGGAAATAAAATAACTTATCAACAAGAGAATTAGCCTCCCGAAAAACATGTGAGATTTTAACCTCATCAAAGGATCTAATGATGGAAAGGGAGTCTTCAATTAAATGCACAATAGGCCACAATGACAAAATTACCTTAAGGAGACAATTTATAATATTGAGGGAGTCCCCTTCTAACCAAAGCTTAGTCACTCTCACCTCTTTATCAAGTAAAAGGCCATGATAGGTTGTTGCTACATAAATAATCAATAGTTACTTTTAGATATAATATCATTTATTTGTTGATTAATTACTATTGGAGTATTAAAAATTGACCATTGCAAGGTAATAATACAGTAGTATAGTTGTTTAAATTTCTTGATTTTGATATTACAACTTATGTTAAACAATTAATTAAAAATGTAAATTCTTTCATAGGGTCAAGTTATATGATAATACCCTAGTTTGTATTGTTGATTATTGGAGAAATAGTCAAACAAATATTAAATATTTTTTTGTAAGGTCATGTACAAACATCTAGATCAAATATGTTGCCCTCATGATTCAAATTAAGATAGAGTTCTCTATAGACATTTTTGTATCAACCTCTTTCTCACACTATGTGTGAAGCACTTATGATGACATTGTAACATGATGCCATCAAATATGCAAATGGGATTCCTTAAATACAACTTGTATTGTGTTGTAATTAAAAAAAAAAGAGTTTGTGTTCTATTTAGTTAATTTAAATTATGGGCATGAAAAACTCATAATAACTACTTCTAGAAATTCAACCTTGATTAATTAGCTCTTGAAAATACCTTGCTTTATAAAATTATAAGGCCAAAAAAATAAAATCATGATGAACCAATAAACATGCTTAGAAATCTAAATAACCAATAAGCAAACTCAAAAATCCACACTCAACCAATGAGCATGCTCGCTTCAACTTGCTCTCCAAAATATTTGTTGCATTCCATATGATATGTCGAGACCTCGTTGTTGATATTTTTGCATCCTGTAGCAAGACTTGTAACAACCCATGTGAATTGTAACTCTCTCTCTTTGTTCCAAGTTATTAGCCTCTTATAAGGTATTTTCCTTAATAATTATACCTACCTAGCTCGGGCTATGTACTTTCGAGTTAAGACTTTGAATTGGGAAAACATTGCATAAGGGACAATCAGGGTGACCTTTCATTCGACTCAAACTTGGGCACTGTAGGGTGAGTAGTGGGAGGTACCTTACGAGACCACTACATTCTCCCCCACTCATTTTATGCATCGTACTCAATGTTGGCACAAGTCTTTCGGCCTATAAAAGCAGAAATTATGATACTCCTCATTGGAATGAGCGTCTTGAGATCTGTTCAAGTAACTCCATAACCTTCTATTTTCTTTGTTATAGCACTTCACCTTGCTCCCAAGTAGCCTCAAGGCACAACCTATCCTTCTTGACCAAAAGAAACTCTTGTAATTTGAACTTGCCAAATCCTTGCTCACACATGTCTACTATTTATTTCACCTTATGCTTGTGTTGGTGAATCACATTGGCTAGACAATGTGTTAGAATAATTCTAAGTAGATATTTGTCAATGGCATGGTGAGGTCTCAATTGACTCACATGAAACATAGGATAAACTTTGAGGTGCAAGGGAAGCCTCAATCGGTAAGCCACCTTTCCAAATCAAGCATAAACTTCAAAAGGTTTATCATATTAGTGAATGAGTGTTGCATTCATTCTTTTTGGAGGTTTGAATTGATTTGGATCCATTCTCAATAGAACCTTGTCTCCTACACTGAAATCCATTAGAATTTTGTGAGAATCAATGTCCCTCTTCATCCAATCACTTACTTGGTTACATAGTACCTTGCTAGGTCCACCCTATCATTCTATTCTTGTAGATACTTACTATAGACACTTAATTTTGACTAACACATTTTGTCCAACAATGACTCAATTTTCCATCATTTGACCTAACTAATTCATATTCAATGTTTAATTAAATAATTTCATTATTAGATTAAATTAACAATCATTTTCACTTCATCATGATAGTTAAATAATTTTTATAATTATTTAATTATTTAATTTTAAATTTACCCTTACATCCACTTTCATTAAATAATTTTGAATTATTTAATTAAATTATCTATTTCACTACCATTCATCTATATTAATTAAATAATTAATGTTTTTTAATTAATTTACTAATTTTTCTTCAATTCTAAAGTTTAATTAAATAATTCATTATTATTTAATTAAGTATGCATTTACCACTTCACAAATCAAATAATCATGTTTAATTATTTAATTTATTTCTCAACATTATCCAAAATAAATAAAATCATTTATTTCATTTATTAAATTCAACCTCGCACATGTAAATAATAACTAAATTTATTTAATTATTAAATACTCTTGCAAATTCCACCTCACCTATTGACTCGGACTCACTCTCAATCCACTCATCAATCAAATCCACTTCACTCCCACTCACTTCAAGTCCACCAAGAAATCAATTCAGTCCACTACCTGAATTTTAGATAAGATTCCAATCAATCCTCTTAACCGATACATACGATCAGTTACCTGGAATCATGCAGTCACATAACTAACCCTCAATTCCTCTCATCAATCCTCCACCATTGATCTTTTCAATCTCTCATTTGATCTTGACTATCGATCGGTGTCACCATAAATCTATAAATCAAACCATCCTATCATTCATTCTTCATCTCAGATCATGTAGAGAAACTATTGCTATTGTGTTATTAAAATATGAGAGCAAAGGACTACTTACACCATTCTCCAAGGTCAAATAGAGGAGAAAAATGGAGCTATGCTAGAGTGGATTGTTTGTTTCAATGTGTGGAAGGTTTTGATTTGTTTGATTCAATTTGCTTTATTTACTTCATTGGTTCCAATCTTTTGATTGTGAATGCTTATTGATTTATTTCTTTATTCCTTTAGTTTCACAGTTGATTTTATAGGTCATACACTTACATTTAGGATACCAAAGCTAAGGTAGCCTCATAAAATGGTATGTAGAGTCAAGGGTTGTTGTCTTGTTACTAATGTGAATGGGGATAATTGGCTTGACCCCAACTTCTAAAGATTATAACTAAATTGTGTTGAGTTTCGTAGTGACAAACAATTATCTTAGTCCACTAGGATAAAATGCCTAAGGTAATACTCTATAATAACATTAATCTATTTATTCTTCCCATCTATTTGAGGATGATAGCTTGTTGTTGTGAGGATCTTGGTCCCCATGAGCTTAACTCTACACAAAATTTTCTCGTGAATCTGGGGTCTCGATCAAAGATGATACTAAGTGTGATACCCTACTACTTTACCACATATCAAAATAAATACTTGGTGGCATCTTCCAATTTGCAAGGCTACTTGTACACACAAAAGTTTCTATACTTGGAAAAGTAGTTGACCACAACCATGATGCTCATTATTGTTGGCATATGGCTTCTAGTGTTGTCATTGATGGCAACCTAAGTCATTGATCTAGTATGCACTGCAGTATCTGATCCTCCGGTAAGATGGAGAGAAAGAAGAAAAGAGCAAAAGAAATTTTTGTATGTACTCCACTAGCATGCAAGACTCCAAGAGTTGAAGGGAAAGGAAAAGAACAAGTGATCGTGGACATACCAAATGAGGAATCTAATAAAAAAACTGAGGACACCCTAAGAAAAAAACTGGAAACAATTGAACCAAAACAAGAAAAGGAAATGACAAAAGAAAGTGAAGGAGAAGGTCATTTAACCAAAGAAGAGCTAATACAGCTTATTCATGAGGAAGATGGAATGCAGAAAATTGGGAACATATGGTCTATTAGACCTTCATATGAGCAGGACATGATCTTAAGTGTACTAAGTGCTCATCTTGTGCACAATCATATCAAATTGGAGAGTTTGCAGAATACGTTGCCAGAAGAGATGATTGAATGTGTCAAGGAAATCATGGACTCTGAGTTTCAAAACAAGGAAGAAGAAGAAGTGATCCTACACTTGAAGAAGCAGTACAAATTGTCACTTACCAAGTTGAAAAGGCACATGAATCAACTAAGGCAATGCATAAGCACAGCAAACAACATCTATAACTATTGTCTTCGATGGCCTCCTACAATAGCAAGTACAAAGAAAGGTTGGAACAAATTAAAATAGAGCTAAACAGTATTGGAAAAAAATTTAACATGTTTTAGGATCAAGATGGTGCAGTCAAGAAAAGGATTCAGGAATTACAGAAAGAGCATACAAATGTTTAGAACACCAGGAACAGGATTGTTGACACCTTTTGGAAATTGAATGACTTAACAGAATGCAGGCTGGAACAATTGATTGAGATACTGAGGAAAGGAGAAATATTAAAAGAAGGCATCACCATTATGGAATCCCTCATCAAGATTATCAACCAGACATCTGAAAACAACAACATGATCATAATTACTGGGATTGCAGTGGAAGCATGGAAGAAGTTTCTTCTGGAGATGAAGGAAAATTACAAAATAATTTTCTACCACAAGTACCGGCTGTATTTCTTCAAAAAAATTAATCATTTTTTGCATAAGTTTTTGGTTACACTTCATAGGGGGAGAGACAAAAATATTTTATTATCTTTTTGTCATTGATGTCAAAGGGGGAGAGAGAGCAGTAAAAAATTCCTTATCAAACTCAGGGGAGTTTTGTCAAGTTTTGTCAGCTATGGATTTTTGAAGTTTTGAAGGTTTCGACACTTAGTCATTTTTCACTAAGTGTTGCCATCAATTCCAAAGGGGGAGATTGTTGGCATATGGCTTCTATTGTTGTCATTGATAGCAACCTAATTCATTGATCCGATCTGCACTACAGTATTTGAACATACCGAAAGACAGAGTAAAGAATAGGGTATCCGGCTGAAGTTGGATCTGCCAAGTGGTTTGCATTACCAGTTTATCAATTTGGTTTATGGATCTTAGGGAAGGTTGATGGGTATATGAAATGTATTATTCTCGAGTTTTTTTCCATCGCATTGAGTGGTGTAGGAGTTAGGAGTTTCAGTTGTTCAATTTTTTGTTCAACAATGTTAGAAGGCTGACTAAGTGAATATGGGATGTTGCGGATGTTCAAGGTGAAATTATTTGGAGTATTTTCGTATTGGAGATTGTTTTTGGGTCCTCACTATGTTATGGCTGACTTTGATAGATGTGCATTAAATTTTATTCATGATTTGAGCCGACAGTTGGAAAATATTTTCTATTTTATTTAAGCCGGCATATAGCGATTGAATCCTTGGTGGAAAATATATATAAGAGATCAGTTAATTCATTTTGATATATGTGTGTGGGTGTTTGATATGTGTTGATGTGTGTGTGAATATCATAAGAGTAGTTGAGCGATTTTCACCTGTGCAGAAGAGGATTTTGTGAAGCGAATTGAACCAAAACAAAGCAAAGTGCAGAATCAGACAAAAGGTCCAAAATCTAATCTATGAGCCTAACCAAAACTGTAATCAGGCATTTGTAGATGCTACTTTATCAGTTCAACCTTTTGATGTAATTCAAATATTTGTAAGGCAGTGAGCCTTCCTGATTTTGAGCAGTGAGCTCTAGGCAGTGTACCTAAATGCAAGTGCATTCCCACTTTGTAAATCATTTATATTTGAGTACTCAAATTGTGGATTGACCTCCACCGTGGTTTTTCCCCTTACAGGGTTTCCACGTAATAATCCTTGTGTTATGGTGTTGTGGCTTATTGTTTTATGTTCATGCATATTTCTTTTGATTGAATGTTATAGGCGCTTGAGAGAACAGATTAATAAAGTTAAAAATTACACAACAGTGATTTACCCCCCTCTTGGTGTTGCTTGATTCCAACAATTATACCATCCACTTTCGATAAGTAAGTGATAAAATCCATATTGAAATTGGCCCACGGGTGAATTGGCATAGGGAGAGGCTATGAGATCCCACCCAGGAGTTTGCTCACTGATTTGTCTTGTTGATAGATCATGCAAGTCTTCACATAATCTTGAGCATCCTCCTTCAGCTTTGGCTAGAACAATTGTTGTTCCATCAAATCCATAGTTCTTCTCTAGCTTGGGTATTCTACCCAAATCATATCATGAGATTCATTGATTAAATATTTCCTTAGGTATTTCTATTTAGGTATGTAGATCCAATCTTGCATAAACATCAAGAGTTCATCCTTGATGTGGAACCATTGAGTTCTACCTTGTTGAATTGGTATGCCAACTGTAATTATTGTGAGTCCATATCTAAGCCTTCCTTGATTTGATCTAGAACCTTGTTGAAGAGGACTACTATGTTGTACAAACTCTTGGGACCTTGTTGTTCTTATATTGCAGCAAGTTTAGTATTTCAACTAGGTGCATCAACTACAACATTTTGTTTTCCTAGATTATAAAGAAAGTCCATGTTAAACTCAGTGAGGGAATCCTACCAACGGACCTACTTCAAAGTTAACTTCACTTGGATTTTCAAATAGGTCAAGCTAATGTTGTCCATATTTATCATGAATGGGACCCCAAGTTTTGGTGTAAATAGGTGATTTCCTAACTAGTTATTAGTGGGGTCCTATTTACATGTTAAGTCCACTTAGGTCCTAAGCATATTTCTAGAAGCTTGAAGTTGTTTAGATAAGATTTTAGCTTTTTAGCTTTTATTTAATAGTAGTGTCCTAGGTTATTTAATAATGACTCATATCATTTAATAATGACACAATTTATTTAAAGTTTTGTATTTGGTACTTCATCACACCTTTTCTATATAAGCGAAGCTATTGTACACTTTTTTCAAATACCTAATCATCAAATTTGATAGATCTTAATATCAAGCAAGCTCATTTCTTGCATACTCTCTTGTGGAAGGTTTCCATTATTATTTGGAGGTGGTATTTGGTATATAGCTAATCTTCATCTCCTACATTGTATCATATCCATGGCCATGCAAATTCCTTCTCATGTTTTAGGGCAGAGCTATTTCCAGTGAGAGATCTTGGTGAATTTTAGTAAGGTTGAGTATGCTCTTCCCTTGCACCATATGGTGATCTAGGGAATCAAAAAAACTTGAAAAAACACTAGTTTTAGAGGTTTCCTCTTTGTGGGTTTCTATTGTAGGTTAATTTTTGCATGTGTTAGAGGTAATTTTAGATCACCGTTGAGTCTAGGGCATTTGAGAAAGTCAATATTGTCTTTTATTTCATCAAAATTTGACATATTTTTCTAGATCTGTGATGGTTTCAAGTTGGGAGGTGGTTACCAGATTCAAGATGTAACTAATTTTTTGAATCACTTTGGAACAAAATAGATCCTACCATCGCATTTGGAACACCCAAAAACCTCAAGATAGTCTGTCAAATAATTGAAATTAGAGATTTTTGCCCCAAGCCCTCAAAGGTCTTTTTAAGAATTTGATTGCTATTATTATTTGTATGATTGTATGAAATCAGTACAATATAATACAATACAATCTATACAGATTGCACATGTTACAAAGTATCAATTGACAAAGTACATGGAATATATGTTGAATATTCCATGACTAGAGTCTACAATCATTAGCTTCTATGTCAATGTGGTACGACTTGTCAAATCGCAATATGTGGTATGGTGGTTGGTAGAGTTTTAATATTATTTTATTTTTTAAATTACGATAGGTTTAATTTTGTGTAGCACATGGTCACATGGCAAGTTTCGTGCCAATTCTCAAGCGCTATGCCTAGTGGGCGACATGAGGCACTCACTACCATTGTAGGCGACACCATCGGGTTCCACCACCCACCCACCACTTTGTCGATGGTGAGATTTATGTTAAACTGCAGTGCTTAATAGCTAGCCTGACAGACACATTGAAGACCATGTGCTAACCCCCAAGGGGAAAAATTTTTCCCCTATTTCCCAAGTTAGGAAGTTTCTTTCAATGGGCCATATCTTGTAAACCAGGAGTCAGTTTTTCACAAACGAGATGTCCTCAAAAAGATGGTTTTGAGAAATTTCCAATGGTGTAGGTTTTATTATCATATTTTACTCAAGGAATTTTTATTACTGTTTAACATCATATCTCTCATTTGGACCTCTGAGCTCGTAATTTTTTTCTTAGATATTTGTTTTTCATTATTTTTGTGGCATCAAAAAGGTATTGATGAGCTCTATCATTATGTACATGTATTTTTTTATAGTTTCAATCCCAAGTATATTTTATTTAGATTTTGGCATATTTGTATTCTAGTTAATATTGTTGGTGAAGGTTAATATCTTTGTAATTTTGGTGATTTATCTTGGTCATTATGGGTTTTTCATTTCATCTTTCTTTGATTATGTTGAAAAGGGGAATCTATAAACAATAGAGAGATGACATCATAAAAAATCCCCATTGGCTTCATATGTTGCCACATTTGTACAGTCTTCTTCCTCTCTTGGTATTGATAGTAAGAAATTTGCTTGGAATTGCAAAAGGGATCATGTCTTAGGAGTTATTACTATGCATGTTGATGATGACATTTTTAATACTATTGTTCATTTTTAGTGTCTTCATGCTTTTTGAACTAAAATTTGGGATATATATGGAGATATTGATACTCAACCATTCTCAGATGATCTTTTTTTAGACTGTCTTGTGCCTCTTCATATTTTAGATAAGATACCCCATGATTATGATACTATTCAAGAATTTGATTATTTGGAGTACTTTGAATCTTCAGAAGATGAGGACATGGTTTCCTCAAATGCTCCTTCTCCTTCAAATATTTTTTTTGTACCTTCACCTTCATTGATTCCTTATGTAGAATCATTGGTTAAGGCTCCCATCATTCCTATTCAACATGACCATTCATTTTTTATTGGTGATTCATTGAAAACTTCTAGTGATTCATTCCAACAGGTATCCCATTGTCTTCCTGATTAGGATTCCTATATATCAAGTCCATTGCATCTTTTTCGAATCTCACATTTTAGATTTGGAGGACTCATTTGAGGGGTTATCTCTCCTCTTTGTTGACAATCAATGAACAACTATTTTCAAACCATCATTGTCTTTGGATCTTGTTTAATATTAGTTTCCACATAGTTTTGGTTTGTCACTTTTTCTTTTATTGGGAATGTACCTAATTTGATTGTGGCATCTTCATCTTCAGTGGATAAGGAGACATGTGATTAGTTTTTCAGAGATTCCATCATACATATTTATGCTTCTTTATTTCAATTCCTATCTAGAAATGGAAGCATTCCAACATTTGTACTTGGTTTTGTTTCTTTCGAAAGGGAGACAAGCTTTTTGTCGATAGTGGATCATGTTTTATCTTCAGGAACTTGCCATTTTCTTATGAGATTATACATTGTGAGGGGCTACATAATCTATCTATTTCCCTCTTATGGGGGGTCATTGATTGTGCATTCATGAAAAATGTAGTTGTTGTGGGGTATCATTGAGTCCTCCATCTTTTATCACTTGATTGTATCTTTTCTCTCTTTTGGAGAGGATTTTTTCCCATGTGGTTTTTCTCCTTTTTTCATTTGTGAGAGATTACATTTGTACATGGGTACCTAACATGGATTTGTATCTAAGACCCATATTTACATGTTTACATAATTTGCATAACAATTGCTTCTCCCTAAGTTGCACTTAAGGTGGGGTGTTCATGTAAAAGTTAATTTTCCTAACTAGTTATTAGTGGGATCCTATTTACATGTTAATTCCACTTAGGTCCTAGGCATATTTCTAGAAGCTTTAATTTGTTTAGATAAGATTTAATCTTCTTAAATTTTAGTTAATACTAGTGTCATAGGTCATTTATTAATGACTCATGGAATTTAATAATAACACAATTCACTTAATATTTTATATTTGGTACTTCATCACACCTTGTCTATATAACCAAGGCTATTGTACACTTTTGTAAGATACATCATCATCATATTTGATAGATCTTAATATCAAGAAAGATCATTTGTTGCATAATATCTTGTGGAAGGTTTTCATTATTTTTTTAGGTGGTCTTGGGTATATAGCTAATATTCAGCTCCTACACCAAGGAGGTAATGTCACCACACATAGAAACAATGTATAATATTGGTCATATCCTTTTCATGAGTTTAGTATCTCTACTCCCTACCATTCAACTTTCATCACTCAAATGTGATAGGATATTTTTCCTAAATAAGGATACCACATGTTGACATGGATGTTAGTTGCACACCAACAGACAAATAAAATTCTCATAGAGACTCCGCAGGAACCTATCTTTCTTGAAAGACTCCACTAGGAAAAGCTAAATTTAAGGCTAAATCATCTTAATCCCAAGGCTCATTTATGTTAGGCCTTGACACACTAGGTTCTCTCAAGGTTTTTTTTGATAATGTTGTTACACACAAGGGATAAACGGTCCTTAAGGTATCAAAAGGTATCATTAAGATATGAAAATACTTTCAGTCTAGTCATTTAATAACTTCATAAAATCAATAAATTTGCAACAATATTTCATGAAATTCAAATAACTTGCATTTATCCAAGTAGATTTAGCGTTAAGCATTCAACAATTTCATGGAATCAAAATATTTATAATTAAAACTCTATGCATTCATTACTTTTTTGGAACATTTTTTGAAATTTAAAACATCTATTCTAAAATAAAGCATAAGAAAATTACTAAAAAGTAAAATTTATCCAAGGTATTATCCAGACATGCCTCAAGAAATATCAAAACTAGAGCAAACCATTCCATACATCACCATATTGCTTCACAACTAGGCACAAGATGATGCAATATTTTAAAGAAAAGGGGGATTATTTTCCACCAGATAGTGCCAGTATGCACCCTTAAACAATGCAACACATAGTCTTGTCGGATAGGAACAAACAATTAGCTACACATGATTTCATATTAGGAAATAGCATTGAAATTAGCTTTGATATTAGTTAGCTTCTAATAAAACATACAAGTTTTTAATATAGAATGGAATAGAAAATAGGAAAAAGAACAAAACTTGAAAAAGTTTTGGTTCTCTGACATCCAAAAATTATGAACTTAACTTAAAATGACACATTTCCTTGCCTTTTATAAGAATAAGACACTCGAGAAATTCAATCAACACATGAGAGGAAATTCGAGGGATGAGTCACAACAAGGAATGTGGCATATGAAAATTAGAAAGAGAACTTTCAAATAAGTCAATGAAGGTAAACCTTCTTCAACACTTGAAAATTTTGGACTTATATCTTTAAAATTTGATCAAGAAATCAAACCCAGACCAAGAAAATTTACCAAACAAAATGTAGGAACTTCCTCTGCCGGATATTCAGAGTGATTAAGTGGAACTAGATATAGATGCCCCAATCCACCAACACTTTTGGTTCCTACATTTAAGTTTGGGCTCAGGAATAACATACCCTAAAATAAATCACCCTAGGGCTAGGTGCACTCCTTTGTCACATTCGTAATACCAAGATTCCCAGTCCTCCGATATCCAGTGTTTCTTTGCAAAAAACTTTATTTTCGCATGAGCTTTCAGAGTGCACCACCAAACCTGGCTATATCACTGAATTTTCTTGCAACCAAAATTTTCTTGACCATCCATACCAAAGCACAGTCCAACATCTTGTTTCTCCTGCACATAAAATTACATATATCAATCCCTTTTAAAACATTCATAAAACTCTCATTAAAATAAAACCATTATTAATAAATCATCATTTAAATCAAATCATAAATAGCACTCTTTAAATGCATTCTCACGTAATTATCCCTTTAGGCAAACTACTGGATATTTTGGCTCCCCAGGGCAAAACTAAACAATCAACTTCAACACTCCAAAATTGTTACCCGGTACCTACCAACTTCAGCTTTTTATCATAACAAAATTCACCCAGATCCTAGCTACCACCAGAACCTTCACATTTCCCATACCTTTAATTTTGGTCCACAACAACTTACCAAACCTTACATTAAACATTCCAACCAACTTGGCTTTTTGGTACTCAATATCTAGTACACCTGACAAATGGGACACAAAAATTCACGAATTACTTCAAAGACTTCCACTTTAACATTGACTTTCAGTGATCCTTTACCAACCAGCACCTGCCATAAGCATTAATTTTTTATACTTGGATCTACAAGCCTTACATTCTTGGGGCATGTTGTGAGACCACACAACAACTTGCAACCAACAAAACCAAATTTAAAAGAAACCTGAGACCAGATCCCTCGCTAAAAATTATAACTTATGCATATTTTCCAGCAATAGATGCTTACCTTTACCTAAATTCTAGCAAAAAAATTATAAAATTCCTCTAGAAAGTATCAGTGTGTGCTTTGATTGATTCTCGTCTCCAGAACTTGGTTGAAAAACTAGTTCATTGTCATTGAGCTACATAATTTAGTAATCCTCCAAAGCCAACCTTGGATAGAGCCTTGCTGCCAGTCAAGCATCCATAGCCCTAGCAAGCTTATCTCTGTAATTACTCCAAAAATAGCTCTACTACTAGTCATGTGTCTATAGCCCCGATAGAGATATTTGGATAGCCTAAAGAGTTGGATTTTCTCTTTTGATATTTCTTTGTAAGCTTTTTGCTTCAACTTGCAGGCAATGAAGCTCACTATTAGGTTGGGAATTAAAATGGTAACGAAGGTTAATTTTTTATTTTTCACTCAATGCAAATCCCTTCATCATTTCACCGATTCCCAAAATACTTAGTTAATTATTCCCTGTACATGCAAATTTCCACCTAAATTTTACCATCCTTATGCCAAATTTTAGCTAACTGCAATTTGCTATCTGCCCAAAAAAAACATGTTAGAATTTAGTAGCAAGTTACCAAATCACAAAATTAATTCTAAATTTAGAAACATTGGTTACCACCCTTTCAATTTTATATTATGGAAACCTGCTAAAATAAACTTGGCTAGCAATTCCAATTTTGGTAGCCCAGCACTAACATTAATGCATTAGACTTTTCATGATTACACTTAAGCCCGACCATCATACTTTGCATTTAATTCACACGCCTTAACACACATGTATTGCTTCCTTCAAGCTCTCCACATGTCGTCCTGTGCCACCTCACCAGCTTAAGTTTCCTTTCTGAAAAAGCACACATGGACATCTTCATGATTAATACGGCTCAATAAAATAAACTGAAATGACCACCATTTAATTTTGAAATCTTAATTTTTCTTGATTCACGATCTTCGTACTAGAAAACTACGAAGCAATGGCCACCAATTTTGTGAGAATTTATTTGATTTAACTCTTAATTTTGTATAAAAGTGTACTGCTACCACCTCAACTTGCATTCCCAATATTTTCTATCTAGGCAACTATGTATTGCAGATTTCTCGTGACTTTCTATAAATTCCACACTTTCCTTCAAATTCTTCAATTCTTTCAATTTATTCAATTCTTCTTTCACTCTGCTAGTGCTTTCTTGTGTCCAAGCTATGGATACTCCCATTTTATTGACCTATGTTCATCGCTAGAATGGCTTCCTTGGTCAACTTACGACCCAAAGGCTTAGAAAGTTTTTATTTCTCTAGACTCCTACCACTAAATTGTTCTTGTGCCTAGTTCTCAGAGAAGCTTATGTGAATTCCAAGGCTTAGTATAGGCTGAATTCAGACCTGGCCTTGCAATTTGTGGCTGAAGTTCATTCCACTACAATGATGATAGTGTGACCCAACTTTCTGGGGAACTTGGACCATGTTCTCTCTGTCACTCACCCAACAATGGGAATCCCTTCCACTGACAACATTCCATGGTTTTTGGAGCATAGGGAAGTAGTTCTTCTTTAGCCTTTCCTTACTGATTTGCATACCCCTGACATTGACAACCATAGGGACAATTCTTACCTAGGGTACACATCCCTCATGGATGAAGTGGCCCAAATTGACTAACCATCCTACCCATTGTTCTTGTGTGACTTCATTTTGTCTCTTTACGATGATAAATTTGTATTTCCATGTACATATAGAATATAATGATTCAATTCAAGACTCAATAAAATGGAATATTGGCATCAAACTATAGGCAGAAGAACAAATCAAGCATTCCAATCAAATCTCAGGCTTAAAGCATCGATTCCCAGGACAACTCAGACAAGTATTCATTTATAACAACCAAGGAAGAACAAATCCAAAATACATTGATTGGGTGATGAAACAAAGAACAATGAAGAAGCCAACTTGGATTCCTACGCGGCTGAAACAAAGTTCGGTGCTAGAATCAAACCTCTACATCCGTAATAATCCTCTTCTACAAGCCTTAACCAAATCTTCTATAATTTACCCCAATCCCCCAATTTTTGAAAATAATCAATCCTATGCAATTATTCAACAGATAATTTCTTGCAGACCCAATTCTCTTTTCAAAAACAAAAATCCATGATAATCCCCCCTAAAATCTCCCCAAAATGATAATTATTAACTGAGAAAAGTAATTGATTTTGGAACACAAAAATTAGATATATCTCACAAAATAACAAGTTTTCAAACGACAAGCAGTTCGACGTCACGCATGTGCTTTGAACAATTCTTTTTCTATCCTTTTTAATTGTTTTATCCCATTATCGATTATCCTCATCCAATTTAATGTTTTATTTTAATACTTTATTTCATATTAATATCTTTTCACATTTTAATTTATTATGAAAAACTCAACATTAAATAATAATTATCTTTATATTTAATTATAAAAAAACTTTATAATTTAATAATTTATTTTAATAAATTAATTATCCAAGAACAACATACAAATCAATTTATCACTATGATTTATCTAATAATTTATTTAATTCATCACTAAACAACATTATAACCAATTTAATTTTAACACTAAATATCAATAATAAACACCTAAGCATAAACAAGATCGAAAACAGAAACAACTGACCACGAACACATACAAGACTAACGGGGTGACCAACTAGATACTCATCCTCGTCGAGGATGATAGCGAAGGTAAGGGAACCTTTCGTTATCTCCGTTTTCAACAATTTTCCATTGGGTTTAAGACACACTCAGACCTGACAACTCAAGTGGAGTCTTTGCCTGGTACCTGAAACCTACATCAAAAAAAATGATCGAACAACATATATATATAATCAAATAGTCAAACACACCATGAGAGGAAGTCGCAACGTAGCAAGTGCTCACGAATGAGTAATGCAATGTTGTCCCTCACCAAGACTTGTCAAACAAGTGACCACATCTTTGTACGACAACAATTACATAGTAAACAACATCGAAAAATCACCAAATAAACATATAGGAACCATGATCAGATAAACACATAGTGCTCACAATCAAATTAATCCACATAAACCAATAAGTCCTTAAAACTGTCATAGCATATGCAAAGGCCAAATAATAACAAAACATCAAGGTGTCATCAAAATTTCATCTAGTATCATCAACCAGTAAATCTAACACCAACCAAAAAGTCATAATGTTTGTCCTAAATAGAACAATCATCAATCTAACAAAAGACAACATGAGGGGCACTACAAAGCTTGGAGTTCCACTTTCCCTTAAAACATCATATTCCTTGCCTAAAGAGAGGATATTCAACTCACCTTAGATTTTAGCATCTAACCTTTCCACACAAGGTTTTGAAACTCTTATACCATCATCACAATCTTGATCATCTGGACAAAGATGCTCCTCATTTGGTTGGAAACTTGCATCTACAATACTAATATTGTCATCATGAAGACTTGAAACTTCAGAATTAGAATAATCAATAAGGTGACCCAAAAATAAATCTTCAATTTCTAGTGCACTTTTAGATAATATTAATGCATATGATTCAAAAGATTCATCATAGCATATCACTTTCTCATCAATGAGTGAGAATGTATTTTTAGTAGTATTTGCATCAATGCAGTCTTCCTCTGATGTAGAGAGTTGGCTATCAATTTTTTACATTTTCAAAACCAATAGCAAGCACAAATTCACATATTTCATTCCTCTCATCATTTCTCATATATTCAATACTAATATTGCAATCCTCATTTGCACACAATCTTTTAATCATGGGCTTCTCAAAAACATAATCTTCACCACTGCAAGATACATCATTATTTTCTGACATATTATCTTCATTCCTTTGATTAGATAGGGAAAGAGTACCATCACACATTACAAATGGGAACCTGTTTGCATACCTCCTTTTCATCTAAAAAATTGAAATTTATTCATATATCCATTCAAATCTAGAAGGCTTCAATTTCTCTGATGCACTCAAACCTAGCTCACGATTCTCAAAAAATAAATCAATACATAATAACTCATCAGGTCTTTGTGATTTTCGTACTGCAATTAAAGCTTTCACAAATCTATCATAAAAATCATATGATGATTCATCCTCATACTTTCTTATATCAAACAATGCATCGATAGGTGATATATACTCAACCTTATGTTCATACTATTTTTCAAAATCTTCTTGAATATGTAGATGTTTACTATCAAATGAGTATTCATTACTTATTCCTTCAAACTGATTAATGAATGATATTTTAATCTCTTCCCATGAAAATATGTGATACATTGGCAAACTCAAAAACACATCTTTAGCATCACTTTCTAAATATCTTCCAAAAAAAATTCATAACATCCTCCTCTTCTATCTGAAAATTTGTCATCAAGCTAATGAAATCTTGTAGATATTTTGATGGTAACTCTTCACAACCTCTAAACTTTTACAAGTACTCATTTATAGTTCTAGGAATAGGGTGTGGATAACCTTAGATTCTACTAAAATCTAAAGGCTTGTATCTTTTAGCAAAGAACTTTTTTCTCTAAAGATATGATTGTTTTTATATCATGGAATTATAGCTTATAGAGGGAGAACCAAAATGGTTATACATATTTGAAAATGAAGACTTATCTCCTCTATGACTATCTACTTCTTAATATATCTTTCTTTTTTCAAAATATTAGGCTTTCCTCATTCTCTTTCTCTTAGTTCTACAAATCACTGAATAAGGGGACAATTTTTTTTCTAAAACTTTTTATAACTAACCATCACACATAATATAGTAATAAATAAATAACTAAAAAATGTTGCAAACCCCAAAATATCCTTTCTTTGATGTAAAATTTTGCAAATCCGTCACCTCTCTAAAGAGGATAATATCTTTAAGCAACTGGAAGCTCCTTCAAAGATCGAATTTCTTTTTGAGTTCTTTTCATTAACAGAGCACCAAATCTCAATGAAATATTCATAAGTGCTGCAAAAAATTCCTTCTTTGGGTGTGAAGGCCTTTAAATCATCTAAATCTCCCAAATAGATGTATCTGAGTATTCCCCAGTAGAGTCACCAATCTAATGGTTGGGCATACTCTAATGGTTAATGCAAATTTTATAGCAACAATATTAATTCATAACCAGAGATTCCTTGTTAGTCCCCAGTAATGTCGTCAATCTATTGGTTCTTTTCCAACTAATGCCTTGAAAATATTCTAAAGGATATCCAACTCTTATGCTCAATGACTTCAAGGTCAGTGGCCAACGAACAGGATATTTATCTCACTTTGTTCTCCCTTACACTTCAGGCTTTGCAAAACCTAGGGGGGTTACCCTTAATGACATTATATGTAGATATAGCTAGTGGTGCAGCACAATGTCCAGTAGATAAATTTCATACTAAAAAACAAGGGTTTGTATGACTACATTCATTAATGGTACACCCATTGTTCTTATTTCAATCTTGGCATGAAGTTGAAACAAAAAATAAACATAAAACTAAAGCATAAAAAGGTTTCTTGAATTTAGATTTTTTTATGAGGATGGGGGAAGAAAATAATGCAAGACCAGTGTCTTCCTTGAGCAATAGATTCACATATAATACACTCATACTCTAATACTAAACATAATCTTGATAACCTATTAACATCTATCACCTTATAATAAAAAGGTCTTCTTAAGTCTATTGTGAAACTCTTCTTAACAACCCATGTGAAAATACAATACCTTCACCACCTTCATGCAAGCATTTACACCACTGCTTGAATAGACAACAAGTTCAAATAATTCAAACAAAAAATGTTCTTGAATAATCTTAATAACCGTATTATTTTGATTCAAAATGTATTACATCTTAGAGTTAGAGAAAAAATTAAAGCAACATGTATTCATATTTCTGCAATCAAGTTCCAGGAGCATTGCAATACTTGGACTTACAGTATAAGTATCTTCACCTTTGGAATTCAATAGTTTTAGTACATAGCCTCTTCCTTGGCCAAAACTCAGGACCTAGGGCCTCCCAAAATCTTAGAACTCTTAAAAAATGAGTTCAATACTTATCTTTATAGTTCAGGAATAGCTTAGATGATTTTAGACCTAACCCTAATCCAATTACGATTAACAAAATGGACAAAATTTTATCAAATCACACAAAATATGATCTCAAACATGTGTAGAAAAACCCATGTGTTGCACATTTACTTTTAGAGGCTCAAGAAAATGAAACTCCTATAAAATGTGTATCAAAGGACGTTTGTAGGGTACCATTAGTCAAATTCACCACAAACCTTCTCCAAAACCACACTCAAAGCATTAAATGCCCTCTCCACCAACTTAGAAACTAGGATTTGACATATGAGGAGAGTCCTTGGGCATTAAAGACATCTATGGCCAGAAAACACAACATTTGTAAGTATCGTTGAATTTTTGGGCCTAAAGCAATCATTGGTTTAAACATTAAATGGTTTTTTAGCCTAAAATATCATCTTTGTCAAACATCGGGCGTCGGGCATGCAATATACAACCTAATGAAGACAATTATACGAAGAGCATCAAAGCACCGAGTTCCAAAAGAGAACCCTTGTTGTACATCAAGCTTCAAGTCTATTGCTTGCCTGAAGAATGAGAAGAGGAAAGGAAAAAGTGGAAAGATTAGAAAGAATGCAAACGACAAGAAAAAGTTGGAAGTCGGGAGTCGGGAGGAAGGCTTACGCCTTATCAAAAAATGTGATAAAGAGTAAGAGGAAAGATTGATTCCTGAAAGACCAAAAAGTTACGTTATCGAGAATCAAGCAACACGAGAAACTATTATGTCTTATTGCAAAATGTGACAAAGAACAAGAGGGATACCTAATGCTCAATGTTCGAAAGGCATTGGGGATCAATGATTAGGAAGAAAAATTGTGTCTCTTCATAAAGATAAGATAAAAGGTAGAGAAGACCCAATCTCCAAAAGTCAAAAGTAAGACATCAAGGATCAGGGATCAAGAAGAAGGCTTATACATTATGATGAAGTGATGGTAAGAGGTAAGGAGGAAGATTGATCCCTAAAGTCCAAAACATCAACACTTAGTCATCTTTCAAAGGATTTATTGAAACTTCGGTGATCAGAGGGACTTATGGCTTACGAAAGGAAAGTGATCAAGGTTAAGAGTTAAGGTTGGTGACAAAAACCTGAAACACTTAGGAAAGCAATATAAAGAAGGGTAAAAGAGGTAGGAGATCAAGAAAATAGAGAATGTATGTGGGTATGCAAGAAAGTGAAACTCCCAAAGTCCGAAAAGCTTTATACTTAAGCCACTTTTTGGATTTTTTAGACATAATTCATGCATGATGACCCATATAAGATCTCTCATATTAGTTTTCATTGATGGCTCATATAAGAGGGGCATGAAATTTCAATAGGAATCACATGGGGGGCACAAAATGACAAAAACAAAGAACTATAAATTCATTAAATTTATAGGTGCCAACAAGGCCAATTAATGCATTATTAGAACCTCTAATATTTCAAGAGGTAAAGAAATTACTGTCAACCTGAAACAGTTTTCTTGTCCTTCATTAAACTTGGGTTGCAAATTTAATCCCATTTTAGAAGAAAAATGGAAAAATCCAATTATGCTTTACCTTATTTGGATGAATTTCTTCATATAGTTAACAATTCTCAAATGATGTCTTTTTTGGATGGTTACTCAAGATATAATCAAATGATGGTTGAGTAGGAAGATAGATTAAAAATTGCATTCACTAGAAAACAAGGAGCCTTTGCATACAATCAAATTTTGTTTGAGTTAAATAATGTAGTGGCTACATTCCATAGAGCAATGGATATTACATTTAGAGGCCTAGTGGGAAAATATATTATTATTTACATGGATGATTTGATAATATTTTCAAAGAAAAGAGAGATCACATTTTTTATTTTGCAAAGAGTTTTATCGAGATGCATAAAGTATGGTATATCTTTGAATTCCAAAAATTATATTTTTGGGGTCACTAAAGGAAAGCTTCTAGGCCATGTAATTTCAAAGAAAGGAATCTCAATTGATCCAAAAATATTTTAGGCCATTCTCAAAATTTAGCTACCTTCCATTGAGGAGTTGAAATCCTACTTTGGAAAAATCAAATTTGTATGGAAATTCACTACTAGTTTCATGAAAAATAATTAGGCCACTAAAGGCTATGTTCAAACAAGATGTCAAGGTAGAGTGGACTGTAGTGCCCCTCCGCTTTTGGCCCTTTGTGGCGTGTGAGTAAGTTGTTTATTTGTGACTTGCGAGGTCATGTTGATTTTGTTGTTTAATGTGTTATTGAATTATGAGGTGAACTTAATATTTTTAAATGATCTTGTTTAATTAGATTAAAAATTGATTACAAGGTAATCTAAATAAAATTGGAATTTAAAATAATAATTAAATATATATTATGCTTATGAAAAGATATTATGTGGATATCAATTATTAATTATTAAATTGGATTATTAAAAGAATGTCGTTAATTAATTATTGAATTAATTAGTTATGTTACATTATTATTTTATTAAATGATGAATAATTAAATGAAATATAATAGAATATTAATGTATTTATTAATAATGTTTATTTTTAAAATTTAAATATAATGGATAATGAAGTATTGAATAAAACATTAAATTGGATATTTTAAATTTCAAAAAGTAATTAAAAGAATTACGGTTATAAAAGTAATTGTGGTTAATAGTTATGATTTATTAAATTTGAATAGCCTAAACAATAAAATAATAATTATGGGTAAAAAAATTATTATCCTTAGTTTTAATGAATTTAATGTGGAAAGAGTTATGTGTTTCATCTTTTATTTACATAAACAATAGCAACATTTTGATTTATTGTTGGCTAGAGACCTTATGAACGTTATAGATATGGATGATGATTAGATTTTTGTAGTATCTTTTATTATTTCTTATATCGCTCATATAATAGAGGATTAGTTAATTGCTATGATTAGATGAGATTTAAATAGAAACATGCTCAAATTGACGTTAATTTTAGTATGAGATGGATTATAAATATCATGTATAGATTTAATGTTTAATTATGAGTATGAATAATGATCATGGATGTATTTAATGTCTAAATGTGTTTATGGATATTGTTTTGATTATCACATTTGATGTTGAGATACTCTAATTGGTTCAAAGATGAAATATTGTATTAAAATGGCGCGTACATGCTTATTTTGGGTATGCAATTTAATTTATGTTGCTCTTGCTATATATTGGACTATTAACATGTGAATTAAGTGTGTAGGTTATCCATGACCAAAGGATTTGGAGATCTACTAGTAACCCAATTGTGTGAAACCCGTAAAGCCAATATTAGTCTATATGGAGAGACTAATGTCTTTATATGTTACTATGTGGGGTTGTGGTGTTTATTGTATTTCCAAAAGTTTATATTGTATTTTCTTAAATCTTCTAAGTGTTATGGGGTGATGTGGATGGGTGAGTTGTCATTCTAAACTTCAAATTCGAAATTTATTTTTCAAAGGCATTT
>VDFB02109364.1:0-12181 GCA_007258455.2 Sequoia sempervirens | reverse complement strand
ATTTGTAGAACTAAAATCATATTGTTACAAAACATTTTAATTTTTTTTCAAATGAATCAGATCTCAGATTATAATGGATATCAGATTTTTGGGCCATAGAAAAGCCCTATGTGGGCTGTTTTGTGCATTCCAATGGAACCTACATTCTATTTGCAGGTGACACAGACGCGGTTTTAGATAGGAAGAGACAAAGATCAACTTTTTGGTGCATCTTCTACTCAAATTTTTCATAAGCAATGATTTTTTAGCATCTTTTATGAGGTATAATGGGGAGGAGTAGTCATCAGAAGCAAAAATGTAAGAGAAAGCTTATAAAAAAACAAATTGAAGCATATACACAAAGAGATAGAGAAGGTCATTGGAAGAGAAGACAAGGTATGTTAAATATTGGTGAACCTAACCCCTATGGTCTTTCAAGTGAAGAGGAAATTGAAGATGTCTGGAAAATATTCAAGGTGAAATTGAATGATACTGGACATGATAATTGAATGATAGTTGATGAAGAACTGATTAATGAAGAAGGAAATTGATAATGAAAATGTTCAAGGTGAAAATGTTGGAATTGAAGATGTTGAACATGATATTGAAATCGGGAATGAAATTATTCAAATTGATATTGAAAATGTTCAAGGTGAAAATGTTGGAAATGAAGATTTTGAACATAATATTGAAGCAAGTGTAAATTATGTTTCACCAGATTACATGAGAAATGAAAAACCTTGTGTGGAAGAAAGACATATTCCAAATTCAAGACCTTCAAGAACCCCTAAATGGTTACTTGAATTTGATGAGAACATTATAAAAAATTTTGAAGGAAAGAGGTCAGCACGAACTGTTCGGTTGTGGGATAGAAGAATTTTCAACCAATATTTTAGTGATAAGACATTGACCGAGAAATGCCAACTTTTTTTACAATTGCTAAAGATGAAAAAGATGAGACCTTTGCTAGCCAAATTGAAGATTCATGTGAACAAGAAGATTGAAAAAAATTCTATTATTGTCAAAAATATTTTTAATGCTCTCAAGTCTATTGGAAAAAATAAAAAGGAAAAGGATAAGAGAGTTGCTTGGAGAGTCATTACAACCACCCTATTAAGCCATCAATTGAAAAAGGCTCACTTTATGAGACAAGCTTGTATTGATTTTGACATAAATTGTAAAAATTTGGATAGAGCACTCACAAGAAGTGAAAGAATAGATGATCCTCTTCAAAATGATACATGGGATTTTTTCGAGAGGCTTCCATGTGTTGATATGAAGCTAATTGATAATGTAAAGCAAGTAATTCAACAATTTTGGCATGATAACTCTAGAGTATCACCCAATGCAAAGGATGTTTTAAAGTTAAGAATTGGAAATCGAGACCGTACACCACATCCTAAACATTTCTTGGAATCAAGCCAAACAATGTTATTCAAAAAATTTGTTGAAACACATAAAAATATGGAAATATCGCAAAGGACTTTTGAGGGTTTGAAGCCATTTTATTATGTGCCTCTTAAGATTCAGAATACTTATAAGCGTAAAATACCATGTGGAGTTTTCAATGTACCTAAGGATCTATTATGCTATAATTGTTCTACTTTGCATACTAATAAAATGTTGTAGGAGTGTGGTGCAATGCATCTTGTGAAATCATCAAGGGACTTGCTAGATCTATTTTTATGTTTAAATGCAAAGTGCCCACAATGTGGTGGCTTGTCAAAGTTTGTTCAATGTTTTCATGAGAGTTCCGAACATGAATTTGGAAAGAAGCTTGTTGAGAAAAAGAGATATGAGATAGTCAAATATACTTTGCAAAGTGGAGGTGAAGGTTCTAGATGTGAGTTGGTTACAAAAGAATGCAAGTGTTGCTGATTTTATTTCAGATTTGGACACCCAAGTATGCAAGCATAATTGGTAGGTCTCAGTATTGACTGTAAAATTTAGATGTGTAAGCAATTCCTTTTCCGACAAACTATTATATTAGTGGTTTATTTTGTAGAAAACTAAACATTTCAACCACAAAATGAGGTATAATATTAGTATTACGATTCCATTTAGATTGCTATTTTTGTCCACATAATGTTTAGACATGCACGTGATAGTACAAAGGAGGATCGAAAGATAATTAGAGAGTATCATTTTTATATAAGTGATGATAGATCTCAGTCGTCTGAGTATGTCCAACATTGCTCAAATCTCTTTTGAGTTTCATGAGCATGATATAATTTCCACTCTAAATAATTGCATAGGTCAATTCAAGTGAAATGCATGTAGAGAGGGGTCTACCTCATATTTGGAGTTTTTTTGAAGCTCGACATGGGAAAGGGGAGCATGATGGAGCAGGTGCATGCGTAAAGAGAGCTCTACTTAAGGAGAAATTGAAGATTTCAGGAGAAAAATTTAGCGATGCACGCTCTACTGTTGATTGCGTAGGTCAAGATGTCACAAAATGAGGGACACTTGATTCAATAGTGCGCAGATTCTTTTGGTTGGTTGAGGAGGGTACAGTGGGAGGTAGATTGGATTGTCATAAAATCAAAGATTCTTCAAAGATGTATTCATTTCAAAGCTCAGATGCAGGCACATGGACCATTTGGACATGAGAGTTGGATTGTTTTTGTTAGAGTTGTATTCAGTGTGAGTGGGATCAATGCGAGTGAAGTGAGTGGGTGGATACATGGGTACCACAATATCTAACTCCTTTCTCTCAAACAATATCCATGACAAATGATGCAAGGGAAAGTTCAGTTGATTACGACTTGCTTTCAGATCTACTACAACCAGGACATATTTTTGCAGTTGTTGCATTGCAGGGGAATGAAGAGAGATCAAACTATTTGTTGGCTCAATGTGTGCAGGTAAAGCATAAGCTAACACAACCAATGGAAGATGATGATGGTTTCATGTATCCTACACGTTCAGTTGTGGTTGCAAGAACTTTGTTGCAAACATACATGATTAGAAAGAATGGAATACTTTGATTTGAAGAGTATGAGAAACAAAAAACCATTCTTATGTATTTGCACCTTGTTATAGCAACAAATGTTAAGTTGTTGAAGCATCATTCCAGACCAAAGACAAGAAAACTATGGAAACTTAGTAATGCTGATCATGAAGCAATATTGGATACTCTTAAGCAAAGAGATGACCCTTTAGGCACACTTGAATAGCATTTTCAAGAATGGAAGGTACAATGCTTATGTTCATTATTATTAAGTTCATTAGTGTTCTTTATTTAATACTAATATTTTATATACTATTGCAATGCAGGTGTCTTTAATAGTGATATTTTTTATGCACTTTTGCGATATTTTTGGCAAGATTGATCATGGACCTACTGCAACAATAGCCAGCTCCGATCCTTTCAGAGAGGTATGTGATAGATTAGAACAATATAGATTGGTTATCTAAGCATCTTTTATAGTTTGCATCACCAATTCATCATCATTAAAGTTGTTTAGATTAATATAGATTTGTTAGTCTAAGCATTTTTTTTATTGTGACAATATAGATTTCTCATTTTCCCACTCCTTTTGGGATATTCCTAACACTCTATTGATCATGGACTCACTACAACAATGGCTAGCTTTGATCCTTTCTAGAGAGGTATGCTACAAATTACAACAATATAGATTGGTTATTCCAAGTGTCTTTTATAGTTTGCATTGCCATCTCATCATATTTTGTGTCATTTAGAATAAGATAGATTGGTTATTCTAAGCATCTTTTATAGTTTGCATCACCAATTCATCATCATTCAAGCTGTTTAGATTAATATAGATTTGTTAGTCTAAGCATCTTTTTTATTGTGACAATATAGATTTCTCATTTTCCCACTTTTGTGATATTCCTGGCACGATTGATCATGGACTCGCTGCAACAATAGCTAGCTTTGATCCTTTCGCAGGTATGCTATAGATTACAAAAATATAGATTGGTTATTCTAAGCATATTTTTATAGCTTGCATTACCATCTCATCATATATTTCTCTGTGTCCATTAGAATAATATAGATTGGTTATTCTGCTACTTTTGATGGTTTGTATAGGTGCTTGTTAGTTTAGAACGTGAACATGTATACTACTATTGTGGAAGACTGTGCCCTGAATGCCTACAATAGGAAAAAAAATTTAAAATTTGAATTCTCAAATTGGAAACAATGTAAAAAGGTCATAATTGTGTATGGGCATAATCTATACCCAGTGATGTTTTTTGAAATATGGGTCAAATGTCTGGCATTGTATAAAGGGTATGTTTAAAATGTAAAGGGGTCTATATTTTGGAAACTCATAGGTTGAATTAGTCATACAGGTGTATGCTTTGTTACTATTATTGGGAAAATTATATAATAACTTTTTGTACTTAATCGAGCTACAAACGAAGGTTTTCTTCCTGGTTCTTTCCTGTCGGTATGCTCGTTTGAACTAGGTTCTATACTATCTCCTATTTATATATAATAAATTATAGTGGTTTGCCACTTTTTCTCCTCAAATCCAACTTGGGTGCAACTTCATTTTTAGCAACTTTCATGAGGTTTTTAAGGAAATCAATGTTTCCAACCTTTCCACACCCTATAAACTCATCAAACAAGTCTATTAGAACCTGCACAAGCTTGATCCAACCTTAAATCTTGCTGCCCCACGTTTCATTGACATTAGCAAGTTGTAACCACCTTTTTTGGTGCAGAAGCACATACTCCACAATATCATTGTGGATCATTTCAATGAGTAAAGTGTTAATATTTTGATTTTTTTTCTTTAATGAGATCTAATAGGATCAATGGTCATGTATTAGGAGGATTTTTTAGGTTTTAGGGTAAAAAAAACATGGAGATCCCAACTTGTCCTAGTTGTTGCTTTGTAGCCTTTGAAGGAAAAAATAGTAAATTTGTTTAGGGACAAGCAAGAACAATGTTTTGAGCATGTAATGATGCTATTTAAATCCATTAAGTCAAGTCTTAGTAAAGTTAGAAGTGGAAAAGTGCAACATTTCATTGTGAGTCATATTAATGTGAAAAAAGTTTGTATTTTGGCCTTCAACGGTCATTAAGGTTTCAAAAGTCAGTTTAGATTGGTGGTTAAAGGCATTGGGAGTTGGATTCCAAGGTAGAGAAATGTACTTAAGGCCTTCAAGGGCTCGAGACAGGTTTTGTTGAAGGAGTTTTTTTCTTTGAATCAATAAAGTTTCAATTGCTTAGTTCATATTTTACTATTTTTCTTGTGTTTTCTGCCTATGCACAAGCCATTCAAGCATTTTTGTATCAAAAATTTATGTAGAAATGTTATTACATGTCTTGAATTTATTTTGAAGTCTTAATAGAGGGTTTCTTTATTCATTTTGTTCCTCAAAACTTAGACTTTCTTTAGATGGGTTCCTGAACAGGGGAATAAGAGTTTTGCAATTTTAATGGCTTGAATCTCATTCCACCTACTGTGTGCCAATGTGACTCAGTGGGATGAGTTGGTAGGGCTTAGAAAATGATATTTTGAGAGTGGAAGGCATGGAAAATTGGGTTTTGAAATAAAATGAAGAGTTAAAGGTCTAAAAATGGTGGTTTTTTTTCATTTGAAAATAGAGTTTTTACCCTAGGGTTTGCAAAAATATCTGAGATACCAGAAATTTCTTTGTTTTCTAAGCATATTGGGGCCTAAATAAAGGTGTCTAAGGTGGTGGCAGAGTTTGAAAGGTTGTGGAAGTGCTACATCCAATAAACCCTCAAGAATTACACTAAAAACAAGGGTTTTCTGATTTGATGGTGACAGGTCCATACAAATGGAAGCCAATTGCAGAATCTTTGTTTTCTTGGTAATTTATTTGCTGCCCCAAGGTTTTAGGGGTCTGTGTGGTGTTTGAAGGTATGTTGCTTTGCATTTTTGGGCTAATTGAGTAGTCTTTTCAAGGGTGAATGTATAGGAAGTCAACGTTGGTCCAAAGGAGTCTATGTTGTTTCTCATATATGTTGTGTAACTTGGATATGGGTGTTTGAATTAGTCATGTGTTGGTCTGGTGTTTTGGAAAATTGTGGAGTAATTGGACAAAAACTAGTTTCTCACTATTACAAGGGTTTAAAGGGGTTATAGAGGGAAATGTGTATTTAGTTGCTTGTCAAGTTTTAAGGGAGTTTTGGACTGTCCAAAGAGGTCAAAATAATATTTTTAGATGCCTAAAATAGGCAGGTTGCAAAGAGTTTGTGATTGTGCCCTTGTGTCTACATCAATTTTTCACCTAATTTCACTCGGTCCAATGTAGCTCAGAGTGATTCAGCATATTTGGGTACAAAAGAGGACCATCCCTAGCATAAACGTATCTATCCAATGTGTTGGAACCGGCCCATTTGGTCGCATTAAGTTATTGGAATGAAAGTTGCACCACTTGCAACTTTACATTGCTTACATTCACAACTCTTCCCCTCGCCAAATTTCGAAAACTTTCCACCACCTGAAAACACCTCCCAGATAGAAAAATTGAGAGAGGTTATTGCAGGATGGGCCAAAACATGATCCCATTGGGCTCCCAAAATGGAGAGTCTTATAAATGTCACGTTTCCAAGAAATAGCCCTTCAAAGATTGTTGCCTTTAGCATTGACTCTTAAGGGAAATCGTCATTCAATGTAGCTCAGAAAGGATTCAAGATATTTAGTGCAAAAGAGGACCATCTCCTACGTGAACATACCTACCAAATGTGTTGGAACATTTCCATTTGGTCGCATTAAGTTATGTTGAATAAAAGCTGCACCATTTTGCAACTTTACATTGTTGCCAGACCGACAACTTTCCCTCAGCCTGAAAACTCGCCACCATGGGAAAACACCTCCTCGAGATAGCAAAAACCAAGAGAGTTTATTGTAGATGGACCAAACATGATCCCATAGTCTCAAACGAAGAGTTTGTAAATGTCACGGTTTTTGAGAAATAGCCCTTGAAAGATTGTTGACTTTTAGCACTTTCGACTTTTAAGGGAAATCGTCAGTCCAATGTGTGTAGCCCGTAGAGTGATTTAGGTATTTGGTTGCAAAAGAGGATCATCCTAGTGTAAATGTACCCATCTAGATGTGTTGGAACAGTCCATTTGTCATACGATTTATTGAATGAAAGTTGCACCACTTTGCAACTTTACACTACTTGTATCTCATTAAACTTTTCCCTCGGGCTTGAAAACTCGCCACCATGGGAAAATGCCTCCAAGATAGAAAAATTGAGAGAGGTTATTGTAGATGGGCCAAACATGATCCGGCTAGCCTCAAACGTAGAGTCTATAAACATCATGGTTTCTACGAAATAGCCCTTCAAAGATTGTTGTCGTTTAGCACTTTGGACAGTTCTTAAGGGAAATTGTTGGTGCAATGTAGCTCATAGTGATTCAGCATATTTTGGTGCAAAAGAGGACCATCCCTTATAGTGTAAACGCATTCCATCTAGACATTACTTTGGAATAGTTCGCTTTGGTTGGTAATGAAGTTAGCAAAATGAAAGCCAAGGTAACAACTTTGCAACTTACACCGCTTGCATCCGATAACTTTTCCCTCACCAAAACTGCCACCATAGGAAAATGCCTCCAAGATAGAAAAAAATGAGAGATTATTTTAGATGGGCCAAACATGATCCCATAGCCTCAAATGAGTTTGTAAATGCTCACTTGCTTCGAAATAGCTCCTTCAAAGATTGCTGCCTCTTAGCACTTTGGACTCTTAAGGGAAATCGCCGGTCCAATGTATCTCAGAGTGATTCAATGTATTTGGGTGCAAAAGAGAACCATCCCTAGCATAAATGTACCCATCCAGATGTTTTGGAATAGTTCGCTGGTCGTATCGAAGTTGTTGAATGAAAGTTGCACCACTTGCAACTTTACACCGCTAGCCCATCAACTTTTCCCTCAAATTTAAAACTTTCCACCACTCTGGAAAACGCCTCGAGATAGAAAAACCACAAGAGAGGTTATTGTAGAGGGGCCCAACATGATCCCATAGCCCTCAAACAAAATTTTTAGGAATCATATTTTTTCTCGAAAATAATCATTAAAGATTTCTTTACACTTTTAGACTCTTTAAAGATCTCGTTGATCGAATCCAGCCAAACCGCTTCAATCGATGGTATGAAAGGGGGACTATACCTAACTCCAAACGTAAATCATCTAGATGGGATAATAGCCGCTAGGGTCATACAGCTTTAGAACAAGATTTATTTATGTAGTTACAAGTAGTTTTTCACCCTCCAATTGAACTCCAACGCTGATTTTCGTGTGAAAAAAAGCCATGAGACCATAGCTTGTTGCTTTATTTTTAATGGAAACTAGTGGGCAGTAGAGTTAACTTCATAGATTTAGCATTTGAGATTGCAGCGACATCAAAATGGCTAGTGTACTAAAATAAATTGTTACAATTTCTAAAGAATGTCGATAACTCTACTCAATTGGCTTCTTTTTTCAAAATCATACAAATTGAACCTCGCACTGTTTAGGGATTCCTATATATCAAGAAACCACAATTCAAGTTCCAATGATGAATATTTATCATACATGTTTTAAACGACATTCAAGTTTATGGTGGTTTTTTTTTTTACATCATAGAAGCATAAATCTGCAAAAAAACCCGATTAATCGTGATTCTTAAAAAATCTGCAGGCTGGATGATTTTTTCTCCAATTTTTTGAAAAAATCATTGACCTTTTGGTCAATGATTTCTTCCCATTTAAAATTGAAAAATCACCAAAAATCATGTTTAAAACTTGCAAAAAAATGCAAATAACATCACGCTAATTTTTCGTGCGGAAAAAAAAGTCACGAGACCATAGCTTGTTGCTTACTATTATTCTTTGATAGAATTTTTCCAAGCATCCATAGCAAAAAGGCAGTGAACTGTTTGATAAAATGCTTTGGTAGACATGTATGAAAAATGTGGTTGCATAGACAAGGAGCTTCATCATCGGGAGGTTCTGCCCTCTAGCATGTCATTTTCTACAATTGATTTTTTTGAAAATTTGTACTTAGTTTAAAGGTTGACTTTGTACAAAGTCACAAACTATATTGTAATAGACATTTTGACAACTGTCACCATCTAATATTTATGCAGTTGTAGTATGTTTTGTGCAATGTAATTAGTGATATGAATATAACAAATGAAAATCTATTTTCTATAATTCATGGATTGAACTCTATATTTTATTTGGCTCTCAATGTCTGTATGCTATGGAAATGCCATTAAATTTTTTTAAAAAGTAGTTTCTAACTGTTTTCTTCAATTTTTTGCATTTTTTTGTAAATTTGATTTTTTCCCCTTTTTTTCTGATTTTTTCCCCAAATGATTAATGCTGCTATGGTTTATATGATGTTATGTGATATTATAATCCTATTTCATGATTCTATGCTGCACATATACATTTTTTTATTTTTATATGTTTTTTTTACTAATGAACCGAACCACCCACAAAAATTTTTTAGCCGAACTGGCGAACCGAACCCCCAAACCCGAATAGGTAACTTAGTTTGTAATTTAGTTATTAGGAGTTGGTCAGTTGTTTTGTGTGGGGGAGAGTCTTAAAAAAGGTTGACGAAGTCATTTTTGGGATTGATGAATGTAATTTTGTGAAGAATCAATAAGATCATTTTGGGGGCAGTAGGCCTGAGAGCCCTTTAAAGTTGGTTTGAGTGCTTTCTTTTCATTTTTTGTGAGTTTTCTGCCAAGTTTTTTCAAACCGAGTAGTGAACCAAAAATTTTCATTTTTGAGTAAATTATGAATTATTGAAGCCCTCCACCTACTATACCTTTCATGTGGCTCGATGGAGAGGATGTGTATAATGTGATTTGAATGTGTGCAGGTCCATTTAAGAAAGGGGAAATTATTTGTGAGTCTTGGAGTTGCTGTCCTAAGAAAATGATTGCTTAAATTGCATGAAAATGAAGCTTTTAGCCTAGGGTTTGTTAAAATCAATGAGTGGGAAAATATCTTTAATGTTTAAACATATTGGGGTCATAATAGAGGTGTTTGAGTAGGTGGAATAGTCAAGGAAGTTGTGCAAGTGGTACTTTCAATAAACCCTATGCCTTTACATGGCAAACAAACGGTTTCATGGGACATCCTACTAAAGGACCTGAACGTGTAGAATAATCTTAGAATTTGTTGTTTTATGACACAACTCAAGATTGTTTGGGGTATTCTTGTGAAGATCAAGTGTCTAAAGGGAACTCACTTTGTAAAAGAGAGCTAATTCACTAGCATAGGATAGGGGTATGTTATTGGTTCTCAAATTTTGTCCAAAGGAGTCAAGGGTAGTTTTCACATATGTTTTCACCCCCACTCTACATCAATCCATAGCTTGTTTGAAAGCACTTGTTTTAGGATTTTAGCCATAACAACAAGCCAGTGATTAGCTCCAAGCCATCAGAGATAAAGAGAAAAAATGGATGAGGGAATATCGTGAAAAGAAGAAATTGGGAATGATTGATGAAAACAAGCCAGTTGAAGAGGAACCTCAACTATCAAAAAGACAAAATAAATTTGTAGTACAAAGGGCACGAATGCGAAAGATTCGTGCTAGGGGAGATGCAAATATCGTAGTTTGATACACACCCTCTACCGCAAGTGAATACAAAGGGACACCATTAAGCACAAGTGAATATGGAGGGACACCATCTACCATAAGTGAGTATGGTTGGACACCATCCACCACATATGAAGTTGAGAGTACATCATCACTTGGAGTTGACAAACAAGGTATGCCATCATCCCCACGTGAACCTCAAGGTATGTCTTCTATTCCACCCTTGATCAAAGGTACACAATCTAGTCCACCTCAATTAAATATTGATGAAATTTCTAATGTTAAGATGTATGTACCTAAGAGAACACCACCTAGAATTTTGCGTAGAAAGAAAAAGTTTTTGATTAATATTGATGAGGATATTTTGTAGCGCATGGAAGGTAAGATTCCAGAACGTACTTGTAGAAGATATGCTGATAAGATTTGAAAAATGTTCTTTGAAAGGCTAAATGAGACTGCAAGATGTCAAATATTTGTTCAAATGATGAGAGGTTTAAAGTATAGAAACATCATGAAGACTCTTGGGTTGAGAACATCGAATGCATCAAGTGAAAACACTATTGTGAAGAATCTAATGGATGCTTATGATAGTGTTGGTAAGACCTCACTCTCAAAGGATAGTAATGTCACCCGACGTGTCATTACATTGACTTTGGTAAGCTATCAAACAAAGAGATCTTGCCTCATTAAAAAGACAAGTGAAAACATAGGAATTAGTAGAATTTTTTTATCAAAAGCCATTCAAAGGCGGCAAAGAATTGAGGGCACTAATTCAAATGAATTATGGGCATTCTCGGGGAGACTGCCACACAAAGATTAAAAAGTTGTTGAAGCATTGAGAACACTAATTGAAGATTATTGGAAGAATAATACAAGGCCATCTCTGAATCAAAGGGATGTCATAAAAAGGAGAATCCATAGTCGAAACTATGAGCCACATCGAAAGCATTTTTTGGATACGACTCAAACCCAATTTTTTCATAAATTTCAAAATTCTTATCCTCAAATTAGTTTTTCTCAAAGATTTTTTGAAATGATTAAACCTTTTTATGTCAAGATAAATCACACACGCACTACTTGTTGATGTAAACTACATATTGAATTCTCTAACCATTATGATGTTTATCGTTCTATATGTTTACATTTGCATACTAACGATGTTTTGTAGGATTGTGGTATAGAAGCCCCACCAAAATCTTCAAGAGAGTTCTTATCAAAAAAATTATGTGAGATAGAGGATGGCCAAATATTCTATAGGACAACATGCTTGGATGGTTCATGTAAGCATTGTGGTGGCTTGCAATGAATGCTAGTATGTCAACATATGAGGCAGAACAAAAACTAGTAGAGTTCGGGAAGTATAAAATAGTGGCATATGCTACAAAAGATGGGTCTGAAGAAAAAAGGTGTGAGTTGGTTATTCAAAAGATTTCAGTGTATCAGCTCATGTCCATGTTTCGTGAGAATCTAGTGTATGAGTATGCAAGGAATACCCATAGAGCCTAATGGCTGGACACACAATTAAAGCTATGCAAGGACACCTTTCCACTTGGTATCATAGTATCAGTGGTTGAATTTGTAGAGAACTACACTCTATAGCCACAACGTGAGGTGTAGTCATAGTATTACAACTCCACATAGGTTTCGATATTTGTGCAC
>VDFB02109363.1:0-26626 GCA_007258455.2 Sequoia sempervirens | reverse complement strand
TATTGCTGTTGTATGGGATTAAGTTCGTAATGTCTCCTCGTGTACCCCAAGGGACGTAAGTATAAGTGAATTTGTTTAATTAAATTTTATGACTTTTGATTTAATGTGCATCACATGTATGTTTAGAATACTTTAAGAAAAAAATTATTGTGTTGATGTCCTCTGGGGTTCACACGACGGGTTATAACTCAACTCAAGTCAGTAGAAATTTGCTGCTCACTGCATCGAGATGCCCACTCTTTCTAATATTCTCAATTCTCAAAATCATATTCTCGATAAGAATTCCATCCACCTTTGCCTAACATTATCTATATTAGGCTGTGAATATATATTGTGACTACATGATCACAATGAAGTTCAAAATGGTGCCCCAACAAGAAATTTCTCCATTGAACCAAATCATGAACAACTGTAGCAAGCTCCAAATCATTAGTGGGATAATTTTGTTCATGATCCTTGAGTTTGTGAGACTCGTAAGCAATCACACGTCCATCCTGCATTAATACAACTCCTAGTCCTTCCAAAGACACATCATTGCAAACAACAAAATCCTTAGCAAGATCAAGAACAACTAAAAGAGGCACACTAGTCAGCTTATCCTTAAGTATTTGAAAAGCTAACTGACATTGATCTATCCAAAAAAATTTCTTCCCTTTCCTCTAAAGACAAGTAATGGGGTGTCGAATCCTAGAAAACCCCTGAAAAAATCATCTGGAGTATCCAACAAGACCCATAAAACTACGAACCTTAGCAACATTAGTATGCACAGGTCAGTCAATGATAGCTTGGATCTTTGAAGGATCCACAACAATACCTTTCTAGAATCATTACCTAATTCAAGGTATTTTCACTCGCTGAAGATGAATTTACATTTTCAAGTTTGTATAATAATTGATTTTCCTCAAGCAATCGGCGTTTGTCTCAAATGTTTATGTTCTTCAGATATTGAATAGATCAAAATATCATTGAGAAATAAGAAAAAAATGATCAAGGTATGTTTGAAAGACACCGTTCATCAAACTCATGAAAATTGATGGTGCATTCATTAAACCAAATGGTACTACTGTGAACTCATAGTGCCCATAATGAGTTCATAATTTTGTTTTATGAATGTATGCTTTTGCAATACGCCAACCGGAGGAAAATCAATGACAATCTTAGAGAACACATTTTCCCTTTTTAATTCAATAAAAAGATTCTATCGATTTTGGGTAAGGTCAATTTTAATCACTTTGTTCAATTGATGATAATTGATGCACAATCTGAGAGATTCATCCTTCTTCTTCACAAAGATGACAGGTGCTCCCCAAGGGGAAACACTAGGATGAATAAAACCCTTTTCCAAGAGTTCCTCCAATTGGATATGTAATTCTTCCAATTCCTGTGTGGTCATTCTATATGGGGGCTCTGCTCCAGGAACTAGGTCAACTCTGATATCTATGCCACGCTTTGGTAGAATACTAGGAATATCACTATGTAAAATATCTACAAATTCCCTAAGAATAGGGTGATCATCAAACGATATCACTTGACTCTCCCCTAAATCCAAGTCATTAACTGTTGTTTCAAAAAACTGGCAACCCTAACATAAGCGTCTCTTCAACTGCATAGCATAAATTATCCGCAAAAAATAGGTCTCTATACACCAAAGATTTCAACCTTTATACCAAAATTATCAATACAATGTATTGTATTCTCTTGATAGTCAATCACTGCATGATGAGATTCTAACTAGTCCATCCCCAAAATAATGTCATACGAACCTAGAGGTGTGACTCATAGATCTACTGAGGTAGATAATGGTCCAATCCTTAGTCCACAATTGTGAACAAGGGATTCTACTACTAACTTCACCCCAGAAGAAAATTCTACCTGCCACCTATTGCCTTGCTTTACTACCAAAAGTCCACATTGCTCAACAATAGTAGGTGAGATAAATGAATCAATAGCTCTAGAGTCAAAGAGAATAGTAACATTGGTACCCTGTAACTGACTTGAAGACTCAACCACAGTGCTTTGATGATCTTCTTGGTAGTTATTTTCCATAGTAAAAATTGTATGTGAACAACCTACATCTCCAATTGACCACATGAGACACAACCAGTACCTCTGCCAAATCCTCTACCACCCGAAGGTGCATTGGATTGTTGAAAGATGCCTTTGCTCACTGTAGACTATGCACTCTAAGTTGGTTGATCCTGTCGATTACACTTTTTGCGCCACCAGTTACTATTCTTTCTAGATTTGAACTATTACCCTACTGAAACTGTGAATTTTTATTCTTTGGTGGATTATGTTGCTATTGTTGTCCACCCTTAGCAGGTGCCTGTTGGTTCCAAGAGGAACCACCTATCTGTATCTGACCACCTCACGAACCAAAACCTAAAATAGGAGCACTACCTATCTGAACTCCTATATGTCCACCCAATGCCATAGTCAAATCCTCCTCCACAATACGTGCCTTCTCCAAAACAACCTCCATAGTCTTTAGCTCGAAGACTCTAACTCCTCCACTAATACAATCATTCAATCCCATAATTAAATGGTGTACCAACATCGCCTCATCATCCATAATCCCTGCATACTATTTGATCTCATAGAACCTGCACTCAAACTACTCCATGAACATAGCCATCTGACGTAGATCATGAAACTCATTCGCACGTCACTGTCTCCAATGCTCAAACATGAAACATGCTTTGAATCTCTCCAGGAACATATCCCACGAGATTGTGCCAATCTCTAGATGGAGCTTCCACTCCTCCAAATTCCACCATGTAGAGGCAAAGCCTCTAAGATGCATTATGGCACAATGATCTTGGGTGTTGCTAGCATAAGGATGCATAGCAAAGCATCATCCCAAATCAATCAACCAAGTTTTTTCTTCTAAACCACCACATTGCCATCAAATGTAGGAGGGTGTGCCCTCAACAAATTCCACATATGGCCAGCAATAATGGTGTCCTACTGCACAATATCATCAACTCTCCTTGGAGATCTATCATGTTCCCTAACCACCTCTTGTTCCACTTTCTATCTAGGTCCAAGTCAGGAAAGGACCTCTTCTAGTAAAGGGAGTAATTGTGCTCCCTCTACCTTCAACTGTTCTGGCATCTATAGCCCACTTGCCTGATCCAACTGAGGACCCATCTATTCTTCCTATTCGCTCTCATGAGAGCTATAAGGGGGAGTAACCTGGCAGTTTGGCCCATGACCACTACCTCAGCCTTGACCACGTCCTCTACCATGATGTCTTGGCATGATCCTACACAAAATCAAGGACAAGTCTTGTTATAAGACAAAAAAAATGAATAGGAAAACATATCAACAAAATCTAATGTCAAGGACAACCTAATGGGCTCACATAACCATAGTACCCAATGTTAGAACTTGGCTCTAATACCAATCTGTAATGCCCTACCAAATAATTCATTAAACAAAGCGTAAAGAACAAATTAATTGAATATTAAAAAAAAAAAAAGAGATTCAATTACATAATTGTCTTAAGGATACCAAGATGACATTACATAAAAATGAATAAATAAGAACATCACTTCATAACATAAAACATAAGTACAATTTAAAATTCATGAATGATCTAGTTTTCAAAACTTTATACAATCAGGTTACAAATATATTCAAATTATTACATGTGAGATTTTAATAAATCTCAATACATCATAATGTTAATACAAGAGTACGCTCATACACATGAGGTAAATATACAAAGAGATTAATGATCACATTGTATCCAACATTCATTTCTTCGAATAGGTTCTGCGTCCACTGTCACGAATAATGAATTATCAAGAAACAACTACAAGTATAGTATTATCTGTAAGAATATCTAATTATGGTGTAGCACGATTTCTGCCCAACCACGTGAAACCTGAAGGTCCACTCCCTCCATGCTAGGAGATAATGAGAGGTCCATAGAACAACAAACAAGAAGACAAAACAAGAAATTTACTTAGCTTACATTCACATAACGACATAACGATTTCAAAACTAATTCAAACTCCCAAAGACAAAACACAACTAGAGATAACTCACTACAAGAGACATAATCATGTAATAGGAAAAGAGTGTTATCACATAGTCGGGATAGGTTACCCTGGTGAATCTTCCTAGACTACCAGTCCTCTCCAAGAGTCACCCTGGAATTCTCTACCGATTCCTGACCCCTATGAAAACTAGTGTGGAGTCGCTCCATCTTTCAAGAAGACAAGATAGGTGACTTGCCATTCCAGGCCTTCTCAACCTTTCCTCAATCTTAAAAAGCATTAAGAAAATAGGCGAGGCATACTTTTATTTGAATTAATGTTTAATTATACACAACTCCTAGTACATTTGTTAGGTTTCCACTAGATTACAAAACCTACGATAGGTTACCTTGACAACCATTTAGGGTTTCAGCCCCTACCACAAGCCACTCTTTCTAAAAACATGACATAACATACTAAGGAAAAGCCAAGAATATTCTCCTCTAGTCCATATCAAGACTAAATATTTCCCAACTACCACAAAGGAAACAATAAATCATGGACAACTATATCTCAAATAGTTCATAATAATTGAACACTAAAGCATAAACAATGAATGCTTACGTTATAAATTAATCTTTCCTAACCTCTGGAAGGAAAGAACATATTACACAATTTTTTTCAACTTTAATCTTCTAAAGCAAAACTTGTAACCAAGAGTTACATTACTAATATATCATTACCAACTTTATTCATACTATCTAATTCTTAAAATAAAGAGTTGGAGATATATTATACAATATATTTGACATTTATAAATGTTTTAAATTTTATCTAAAAACAAGATAATCTGAAACTTTCTATTTTATAATATAATTGCATATATATAAATCTGTCGGTATATGCAATTTTTTACTAACAAATCTATTATAAAAATATCATTCAAATCAGAAGTTCATACAAATCAATAACAGAATAATTTGTGCACTAGTCATGGAGGATAACAATAGTTAATATTAAAGTTCTAAAAGATCATACTAACATGGACTATAAGTTGCAAGTCGCACATGAACTGAAAATAGGAAACCACGCCATGCAAGTTAAACACCATCTTTGCATACATATGTCTCAGACGATAAAAACAGTGCTCAAGAAAAGATAAAATAAGAAAGCTTATGAACATGCATTATCTATCAGATAATTATAGGTATCTCTAACGCAGTTCATGCAAATACTCTGCTTATAGAGGTAGATTATGAATGATTCATCTTCGTTCTCATAATTTCCTAAAATTCCAATAGAAAATTTCCATGCCATACTAAGGGAATTACACTGAACTATTATGACAAATGCATTTAAAATTTAAAATTAAGTATGAGATGCTAAAGGTTTTAGTTCACTATATTTTTTTCAAAAGAAAAATATATATAACGGTGGCAGATTATATGAGCTGAATAAATGATCTAGATTCTATTGACATAGATTTGTGTCTACAACGTATTTTATTATGCATACAATTTACTAGGTAAATCCAAATAAATTAGGGGGCGACTTAAAAGGATGATGTTGACCACACCAAAAAAGGTTATCAAAAATAATGATAAGAGATATAATAACAAATACCTAGATCAATCAAGCCTCAGGATTAAGAAGATGAGGATGTCCTTGTCAATTCAGCCTCTCCAGAATTTACTTCATAATCAACAATAATTATTTTATCCTAATCCATCGACCAACACCCTTGATAAACATAATATTTTGACACAACAATACTCATATTCAATTAATTGTTAAGTTCTTACCATAGGATCTGTCCTTTTGCATAATATAGAAGAATTTTAATCATATGAGAAACTAATGACTTCAATTGATGACTACAACGAACCTAAAAAATCTTCAAGTCCATCGTTCTTCAACATGACAAATATACTCAAGATAATTTCAAAAGAAATATAGATAATAAGGAGTAACTTAAAGGTTTAAGCACCTATTCCTCTAAAATATATATAGTTTACCATAAATCTAATGAATTCTACAAGGTGCATACCTTTCATTTGATATTGGTTTAAATATATAGATTTTAAAGTTTCAATTAAATTCATTTATGTCATGAATACCTGCGTCAAACTTAAGGCTTGGTTGTATGTTGAAGAAAGAGGAAAAAGATGGGGTGTGTTTTCCCTACTGTTGCTCTAGTTCATACTAGACAACCATTAAATTTCTTAAAAAAAAGAAATAGAGACTTCAGATTTCAAAAATCCATACAGGATTTTGATGAAAATGATGTATGGGGGCCGATAATCTTGAGTGGAGTCAATATTCCATTGATCGCATTGCCTAGAGCTGGAGAAATGGAATTACAATATATACTAATCATAAGCTATCACTAATAAGTGTGTTCCAAGCCAACTGGTGAAGAAAAATTAGGAACAATTTTCTGTGAACACAATCTTTTAAAACAAAGGAAATAAAACTTTTATAATAAAAAGTAACAAACTAGAAATGTATTTCCAAATAAACATTTGCAAAATCTTTACAACCATTCTAAAAATTCTAGATTTGGAATTAAGCATTTACAGATTACGTTTTATTTCTTTCTTCTTTAAAATTCAAATACTCTTAATTTTTTTCTTTGTTGTTTCTGCAGGTTCAGGAAAATAATTCCTTTATAGAACAACAAAAAAAAATCAACATCATGTTCTCAAAATTTAGCACAACAATTTAAAAACCAAAGAAGAAAACTTGTTTAAAGCTTGATGGCTAGCTGGAAACAAATTATGAAGCTTCTGTCAGTCCTGCTTAAAATCACTAGATCTGGATGAAGAAATCCAAAACAATCCAACCCAATATTGTACTTGCAAACAAAATTTGAGATAAAAGTTTTTTTCTAGAACAACTGTCATGCAAAATATATTCTAAAAACTACTATCATGAAAATTCTTCAAGAATATTTCCATGAATCAAAATTGCAAACCCCAAAAGCTTTTTAAAGCATTTACTTAACTCTGAATCATGAAACTTAACTGATAGTCAATTATGCATTAATTATTGATTAATCAGTTCTAACTTACCCTTTTAACATCAAATCACATTTTCAACTCCAAATCCAAAATTCATAACATGTTGAAAATATCTTCTCTTAAAATATCTATTTCCACATAAATCTTGTTTGCACAAGTAAATCAACAATTTATATTTAATTAAATACTTTTACAAAATTAACTTTCACTTTTAAAGTAATTAACTTATTTAATTTAAATTAATAAATTAAATGATAAATATAAACATAAGTTACATAAACATAAACATTTAAACAATTAATCATTTAACTATAATAATGAATTCCAAACAAAACAATACAGACAAGTACGACATGATAGAAACGAACTACACAAGGAAGGTTAACAAATAGGTACTCATTCAATGAAGAATGATGGTTCAATAAGGACCTGTCACTACCTTAGGATCAACATAATTTCACTAGATTAGGGTATGCTCAGACCTAACAAGTAGGTGGAGCTGATAACCAGTACTTGTATCTACATAAAACATGATTGTTAAACATATAAACTTATATTAGAAAACACACCGTGAAGAAGAATTGCAATGTAGCAGGGTAGTCATGAATGAGTAATGCTACACTGTCTTTTTCACCGAAACTGATGAGCATCATATATCATAAACAACCATTTCAACATGATAACCACATAAAAACTAAGCAACATAATCCATATCACGTATGTGTCTATCACAATATCATCACACAAACACAACCAAATAATTAGGATGTCAAATGTATCATCCACAAAGTGTAAAAACAACATAGTATCATAATCAACTAAAGCATCTATCTATCAAGTTGAATCAAACTAAAATAGAGTGTTGCAACTGGAGGGACACTACATTACAACCCGCAATCATGTTATCTTACAACATAAATCTAGAATAGGATGAGGGAATTGTCAACCTCCAACCCACTTCTAGAATCACATAATCAACCAAAACAAGGAAAAAAAATTACCAAATTATTTCAAACCAATAGATACAAACTCTCCTTTGATTGGAATGATGGTGGGTCACTTCTAGACACACTACATGCTTTCCAAGATGTCTCATTGCAACATTGTGACATCACAAAATGGAAAGGTACTAAAACACAACACCTCAATACCTATGAGTAATGTTGAGGAAAATTTTAAGACCAACCAAGAATATTTACAACCTTCCCAAGATTTCACAAGGCTAGGTGCACAATCTCCCTAACCCTAGGTTTTCCAATCGAGAAACTTTGAAACCATGCATGCAAAAGTAGGAGAACCCATAAGTCCTCAACAAAGACACTTAAGGACAAGTTCCAAAATTTCATTAAACCCATAGTACCATTATGAACACCTTTCATTTACATGTTTTAGCCATTCAAGTTCCCAATATGAAGAGGAACTAACAAGTCCTAAAAGAGAAAAAATTTGACTAGGATTTTAAAGAGATAGTTGATGAAAATGATCATCATGGGAAAACTATAGGACATAAAAAATATCCAAAAAGGAAAAAAGTATTATAAAAACTTTGGCTAACCCTATTTAAGAAGATTTACATTTTTTTGTAGTGGAACAAGGTCACCCCAACACAAGAGTAGGATGCCCCAACACATGACTAGGCTACCCAAACAAAGATAGCCAGTTTTTAGTCTATCATCCCTCATAACCAAGCCACCCCATTATCAAAAATGTTTCCTTGGTATGATTCTAGGCTGCACTGATGATGACAAGGCCACCCCAACATACTTAAAAACACCCTAGTAGAGTTTGCGGACTCCTAATATGACAAGGTTGCCCTAGTACAACACTAGGTGACTCAAAATCACGAGAAGTCACCTAAGTTCTTTTTATATGAAAAATAAATGTTCCAAAGTTAATTTTAAACATTTAATGCATAAATACATCATTATAAATTCAATATTATGCTCAACGTTGATACCAAGACCCATAATGAAGGCTAAAAGACTAACATTCAAAATCGCATTAGAAGCCATCTCAAGAGAGAGGTCCATTTATAATTTGCATTACAACTACTTTGAATTTACATTCAAGTTGAGGACTAAAATATCCTTCAAATATAAAATAACATTGAATCAAACTAATTACAAAGAAAATAAACAAGAAAGAGAGAGATGTCAATGTCACTTTGCTCCATGAATCTCTGAACCCCAACGGTGGTTTCAATGCCACCCTACCATGTGAAACCAATAAGGTTCACTTCGACCATGCTAGGAGATGGTGACATAGAAAAAATACACTCACATAAGACACATTGGGAGAGGGTAATAAACTCACTCTAATCACAGAGTAAAAATTCTTAATACACATCACACAAGGACCACTTCCACATACATAAGATCAAATGGGATATTACTTAAGATCTTAAATGAACAAAATTCAATAGGATGAAATTAAGTTATCATGATGGCCTCAAGAACCAACCACAAAAATCAATCAATACCTCTCCATCGAATGTGTGATATGATATATACATCAAAAATATATGTACATGAGGTTATCCATAGCTATTGAATTTATATACATCAAAAACGTCATAGGTAAAATGAGAAATGGTTAGAAAGCATAATCAAAGCATTTATGGTTAGAGAAAACTAAAAACTTTAAGAGATAAAGATCAATTACACCCATACTCAATGAAATTAGAAAACATGATTCAAAGATTCAAACAAAAAGCTACAAGACCCAATTCAAAGGTAATTAAACCAAAGAAACATGCAAGCCTTACAATCCCATTATGGAATTATGACAATTTATAACATGTAATTATGCATATCGCACGTTGCAAAATATTTGATGAATTAATGTGACTCATAATTAATCGTCAAATTTCTCAAGAATGATGAATGCTCAAGCTCATAAAGATTGTGAGTGATTTTGATTAAGGTTTTGACTTCTTTAGAGAAATGTAGATATCTAATTAGAGATGAATATTGATGATGAAGATCTCAACAGATGAAGTAAATAAGGGAGATCAAGGGGGGGAAATTCATGAGAGCTCAAACTATCCCTAATTTCATGGAAATTGGTTAAAGATATTTTGGAGGGAAGAAGATATTTGTAAATTTGAATTTGAATTATGAAATATTCCTTTAAGAAGGAATATGCCATTTAGATATTTGGAGGGAAGAAGATATGTTAAAATGGAATATTCCTTCTTGGAGGAATATGTTTTGTGCAAGATGGAGGAAAATTGGTAATTTAAAAATAATTAAAGAAAATTATTTAATTGTGAGGATGAGAGAAAATTGGGATTTTTTAATTAAATAATTTAAGATTACTTAATGATGATGGAAAGGGGAATTAGTTTTTAATTAAATAATTATAATATTATTTAATCAAGGCGAGAAGAGGGAAAATGATTATTTTCATGAATTAATCACATAAAATCATTTATTTAATTAATAGAGGAAACTAGGGTTTACAAACAAGTAATTAGGAATTATTTAATTAAAATTGAGGAATTATAAGATAATGAGGAAAATAATGTTAATTAGGTGAATATGAATGTGTGACACACTTAGAAAATTTTAGGTGTCTACAAAATCATATTTCTAACTATGACTATCATCATGGAAGGAAAGGTTAATATGTTTTAAGGTCTAAAAAACTACATATGATATAATTTCTATAAAAATAAATCATATAACAAGGAATTAATCTACAATATGCTATTTTTCATAGCTCAACCATTCTAAAGTGATTATATATTCAAATGTTAGGTTGAAAAGTAAAACTACATGTACACAAGGAACAAATTATATTCCATATCAATATGTATATATTAAAGTGTAGAATAATTAAACACATACACAATTTTGGCTTATATGCCAAAACAACTTTTTTTTAATTTTATAAAATGAATGACATATGCCATCTCAAGACCTATATAGATTCTACATGCCAAATAAATACATCAAATACTAAGGGTCCACTTGACCCTATGCCTCTAACAAATCATCAACATGTGGTGGATCATAAAAAACTAGTCTCTTGATGTTATAATGCTTACTAGTTGATGGATGTAAATTTGACTACAATAAAAAGTTAAACCACAAATTTTACTAATTAGTTCAATGGTAAATAAATAAGTTAAGCTAAAAATAGAAACTTATCTAGTATAATTTAGAAATTTGAAATTAACATCTAAATTATATTGGGTAACTATAATTTCTTTTAAACTATCTATTGAAGTAAAATTATTTCAATTACCTAAACACTTTGTGTTTTCTTAAAGAGATTTATTACAAATGATGGTCTCTTTGGATGATCAAGAGTCCTAGAAAAGAATTATGGTAGAGAATACACATTGCTTACTTTTGGAATATAATATAATAGGTAAAATAAATGTGACATGAATTAGTATATAGTTACAAAAAAAGAAGAAAATGCATCAAATAAAAAGAGGTTAGATGTGTTAATTAAAAATCTAGAAATTGCTAAACATAAACTTATCTACTAAAAAAACATACACCATCAATGAGGCCTCTTGCATTGACTAAGGACTCATCGTGGATAAACTAACTATTATTTCTTATATAAAAAATGACAAGAATGCAAGATTGTATATAGACATATAAGAATAATAACTTTGAATTAAAATATAAATCACTATAATAAAATATAAGTTTTGTAAATTAAGAATTTAATTAAAATTCAATTCAATTGGCTTGACTCTTTTTTTCTAAGAGTTGTTTTGTGAATGACAGTCCCTTAGGATTATCAGAAGTTCTACTAAAATATGTTGGAAAATTTTCCACCTCATTCATATTTTCAAGGCTATAAAAGTAAAATAACATCAAGATATAAATTGATATATAATCAGTCACAAAAAACCAAATGCATACAATAAATAAAACATACATGTAAAAAAATTATGCTATCAAGTCTAGGCCAAATTGAATTTCCAAAAGAGTACCATGATGAACTTCTCTATCCTCCTCCATTTCCATAAATTGTTATACCACTTATATATATTAGAACTACTATTTGATATACTAACTTCAAGTGAAATTTACATAATAGATAACAATAAATTTTACCCCTAAGAATGATTGACCTTACTCATCTTCTCTACCCCCTAATGGTCCTTGATGTGCTCTTGTCCCTAATGCCTTGACTTCTATTCTAGAACTTGGTGGCTCATCTCGTGAAGGTGAAATATGAGGGATGTCATATTTAGATGTGTTTAGAGGTGGCTCACTAGTCTCTTTGAGAGGATCTAAACAAAACTAAATTCACATAGTGAAATGATGAGGCACACACATATGTGTGGACAAGGCAGGTCCACCAATATCAACTAATCAACTAGGAGCATCAATATCATGTAGTCCATACTACTTGAGAATTTTTTGTTATCAAATGGATAGTAAAATAGTGTATGACATGGAGAATCTAATTTGTTGCATCAGAAAAATGACTATCTTGAGGCATTCCTTTAATTACTCCTTGGAAAAATGTAAAATCAAAATAGTTGACATGGTGGCCTAAAATAAAATTTTCATATAATTTGTGGAGGAAACATAAAGGTGCATGAAGATTATTGTTGATTAGTTTATCAAGAACCATTCACCAATGATCCCAAAAATTATTTGTCATACCCTCATGTGTGCACCATTTGAATGAAAGTTTGGTCTTATAGACATAAACATTTAATTTGTTTTTAGGATTTCTAAAATGTTGTGTTAACGTGACATTGGTTGTATTTGTCTTTCACTTGCTCATATGAAAAACTAGTAGAATGTTCTCCCCTCTTAGCTTCTCATGATTATTAAAATGTCTCATGTTGTCTTGTGAGAGTTTGAACATAGGTGACAATTCCCTCAAAGGTGAATTTCATTGAAGTTGATCGAGCATGCTAACAATATATTTCTATATTTTATTTTATTCATAATATATTTTAGTTAATTTTTGAATTGGAGGAGGGTTCAATGGATGAAGAATTGGTGTGGGATTGTTTGTATTTTGACATTCCTCATCCATTTTACCTCGTTGCAATTTAAAACATAAAAAAATAAAATTTAAAACTAATCCCTACAATTTAAAAATGAAAACCTAAATCATCTTAAAAAGTTTGAACAAGTTTTGAAAAAACTTTAAAAAAGGAAAATAAAAACTTATCTCTAAACTATGGTTGGTACAAGCACAATTTTTTCCTCCAAAATGGATGTCAATTTCTCATCTCAGATATCCATTTATACAATTTCATATACCTTTGTTGTGTGAAATTCATGAGTCATGTCAATAATATAAACTATTCTTTTAAAAATAATGGATTGAAGGAAATGGATATGCATTTCTTAATAACAAATATTTGTTATTTAGTACATTTGGATATCAATTCTTTAAAAATTGATATTTTTTATTTAATAAAAAATATCCATTATGAATGCATATCCTTTTTGGCTTGGTTTTACCAAATCAAAACTCACTTTCTACCTTACCCTTGAAGAAAAATGTCAAATATTTAGTTTTTGGATTTTGGCTAAGTAAAAATACATTTTTAACATATTTCCATTGTTTGGCCCATCATGATCCTACACTCACCCTTATATTACCATAATAAAAATAAGAAGTGGATTTACATTTGAAAAACATGAGAAAGCACTAAAAAGACACATCCTTACTACTAAAAAATGCAACACATGTCTTAGGCTAAGGAGCACTTAAGTAAAATAATATATGTTATGGGTTACAACACTTATTGTGTGTTTAGCTCAGTTGTTATTACACAATTCCAATAATTAAGTTTTTAATTCCTTGAGATCAAATGACAAGTAAAATAGCTAATGGGTGGCAAATATACAACATTGTATCTATTGACAAGGTTTTGGTCAACATGAATTCCTAATGATCATAATGTTAAAATATTAGATTAGGAAAAAAGAGGATGAAAAAATACATGACATTGTAGTTGTTTTGAGTTGCTATATCATTGCAAATACATCAAACTCATACTCCTCTCATTGAACTCACTCATTTTATTTGTATTTTATGTCTAACAGTTTTAATCTTTAATGAAAACTATTACTTACTTTTCAACTTTCATAATTTTTTATAGCATGTTATCTTGAGAAGTAAAGTCCAAATTGAATGCAATAATGATAGTAGATACTCATTTATTTCTATTTTGCATGTGTTTGATATGAGAAATATCTACAATGACAACTTTTTTACATTTGTTAAAGAAAAAGTATCAACTACCTTATGATTGTCTTCCCTTTTTATGACAAGCCAACAAACATTATTTCTATTAAAGAAAGTCTCAACATGAAAAAAAAGTGAAATAGAAAGAGATCCTATTGATAAATGTTCAATGTAGTTAGACAAATTACTCTTCACTACAACAATTTACGCTTGTACAATCTTAGTTCTCAAACATAATAGCATCTTCCAATAAATGAAAGTAAATAGTACATCGAATTGATAAAATTAAAAATGTGCAAACATAAGTCAATCAAAATGAAAATTTTGATATAAGTTATGACTTAGTTGTTATAATTTGAAATATATATATTTCCTTGTCTAGTAGTTTAATCCCCAAAAAAAAAATAGTTCCACATGTATCCTAAATTGTAGTTCATTTATTTCATGTTAGATGTCAATTCAATATATGATAAAATTAGTTTCATGTCTCTCTCATATAAATCTATGGGTACAAAATTGCTCACATGACATGAGACTCATCCTTCTATGAAAATCACCTATCGTTTATGCTCACAAGCGTACTATAGAAATTATATAGTCTAATAATTTCATTGAAATTATGTATACCAATACAACTTTCCTAAAAAAAATCCACTCCAATTCTATATTCTTTAACCTTTATAAATTCTATCTTCCACAAACCAAAACAAAAATGAAAAAATAAGTACTAACTTCTGCAAAACACTTATTCCAATTCTAACAAAAATAATTGTTTTACGTGAAATGTTCAAAGTTTTGTAGAAGTGAAAATGAAGGCAACCAAGAATCCATTCGTTGTTTAAGAAGACTGATCTAGAAGCTTCTAAATCAAGTGTTGTAAAATGGAAAATATATATTCTTTAAAGTAAACTTGAGAATGATGTTCCACTTTACAAGCACTATAAGTTTACCTCAATATTTTCTCACCATCCATCCTATTAGTGTATTCTACTCTACTAGTTAGGCTAACTTAAGCCTAGTTAGGTGTTGGTGTTGACCCTTGACTCATTTCCCATGAGGTGTCAAGGATTTTGAATTGCCTTGAGAGGTGTCCAATCCCTCTCAATACCTCTCCTTTGCATAGAGGAGAGAAACTCACCACCATTGTAGGATAAGGAGTCCTCTCCTCAATCCATGACATGTGCAACTCACCACCATTACTTGATTGAGGAGTCATATCCTTAATTCATGGAGATTGGGTGCTCAATACTCTCCTATATTATGTACCTCTCTTTTATCTAATTAATTAAGTTGAGCTTATGCATTTTGTGTGCTTGTTTTCTATCTCTCTGATTTACGGGTCTCTTCATGGTATCAGAGTCATTGGAGATAATTTTAGGCTGCAGGAAAAGTCTTCAACCCAGTGATTAAAATCTCCTTTTGAGTGATTAAAATCTTTGTTTGTCCTTCTGTGATTAGTGCGAAATTGCTGATGTAAATAGCCGACTCAATATTTGCCTGATCTTGCATAGGATGTAGCATTGGAAGCTGGAGGCCATGATTTGCAGCCATCTTTGTAGCCTCTAATCTTCAAATTGTAGCCTTAACTGGTAAAGAAAGCCTTCAAATCAGGATTTTAATGCTGAGCAATAGTCGTGGGTTTCTAGTCATTCCATATTTGGCGTCAAAATCTGCAGAGGGGCATTTTGATACTAGGTGCCTAATCTACTCTTGATACATGGCCTTGATTTGAGCTTTATCATCTTCATTTTTTAGTGCTTCCAAGGCGGAAATAATGCGTCTGAGATTTTCTTGCGCTATTTTCCTTGAATAGTGATTTCACTATGTAGAGGAGCAATATTGTTGAGTAGAGGCGCCATTAGAGGTGCAAATTTGCGTTGAGATAGAAGGCTGATGGTGCAAGGAGCCTCCCAGATTTGCATTGAAAGGCTGTTAAGGAGGCATTTTTTTCTTCATTGTGCAGGTAGAGGCACCTTTTTAACCTCGCCTTATCCTTAAACTTGTGCATTATGGAAGAGGCATGATCAGGGGTTTGCAGGCAGCACCGTCTCTGTATAGTGCGTAAAAACCTTCTATGCCCATTTGCTGTGGTCATATTGGGTTCCAACCCCTCGTTCTTTTCCAGCCCATCAGGGCTTAGTTTTTCTCTATAATTCTCTCTTACAACTTCTTTAAAATATTTGATTTTCTGTTTTTGTAAATGTAAACTTTATTAGTGTTAAATTTGCAATAGGGTGAAGGTTTAAAAGTTCTCTTTGTAAAGTTCTTATTTTTTCAAACTCTATTTAAATGATGGGGATTTCCCACTAATATATAAAGTGTCTTATTTTCAACTTCATTATTGTATACAAATAATGTACTAAAATAAAGTGTCAAATAGGGGGAAAATCAAAAGTATTAAAAATGAGGGTGTATTAGAGAGAGTTGTGATTGGAATACTCCAAAATTTCTTTTCTCAAGTTCCTAAAAGTTGTAAACCTAATCTAGCATAGAGTCCAATCAAGTGATTAACCCTCTTACACCTTTTAACTACCATGAGTGGAAGTTGCATGTACAACTTACACTCAAGAACAAAGGTTTGTATAGAGTTACAATGGGTACTGGAAATGAACCAAATGTTTCCAAGGACAAGGAAAATTGGTTCAATAAGTGTGAACAAGCCTTTGGATTCTTGTGTTTATGTCTTTCAAAAGAACTTCTATTTCATGTGGAGGCATTGAAAACCCCACATGAATTATGGCCAGCTCTTGAAAAGTTATTTGGGAAAGTTGATGATATTAATGGCCATGAGCTAGAAAATGAATTAATTAGCTTAAGTCCAAGAAATTATCCAACATTAAAAGAATATTTCACCAAATTTAAGTCACTTCACCAACAAATTAAGGAATGTGGAATTGAGAAAAAAGATAATCAACTCATCTTATCAAATCTTTCCAAGTTGGGATCTTCTTATTTTGTTTTTGTGTCAACATTCTACTCTACAAAATGGCTTTGCATTCTAATTGGTGTATTTCAAATATAGATGACTTTATTGTTTATTTGGTTAGAGAACAAGATAAACTCATCTAGATGGGGTCCATAGTATCCTACAAGCCACATGCTTTAGTAGCAAAAAGTGTAAAATCTGAAGGATTGACAAATGAAAATGAAGAAAGAAAAGATAAGGAAATACAAGGGGGAAAATCACAAAGGAGGAAAATACTAAGAAATATGTCAAGTGTTCCTTCTATAAGAACCTGGGACATAATGAACTTGACTGTATGAGGAAACAAATAAATGATCTTACTCAAATCATTGAGAAAAGTAAGAATGTAAATTTTGGATCTTCATCATCTACAAACACTAAAAGGAAAAAGAGAAGTCAAAAGGACATGTTCTCTAAGTGATTTCAAGATCTATTGTATTACTTCTCTTGTTTTGTAAAATGTCTGTTATTACTCTCTTTTTGGGGGATAATTTTTTTCCCACCGGGTTTTCTATCTTTCTCCACTTTATTTGAGAGTTTGCTTTGTAAATGAGTACCTTATTAGGTTTTGTTGTTGGGGCTCAAATTTCCATTGTTTTTGTACCCACTTAAGTTATGCTTAAGGGATGGTTTTATTGTATTCTACTCTTGCTAGGCTAACTTAAGCCTAGTTAGGTGTTAGTGTTGACCCTTGACTCATTTTCCCTGAGGTGTCAAGGATGTTGAGTTGCCTTGAGAGGTGTCCAATCCCTCTTGACACCTCTCCCTTTCATAGAGGGGAGAAACTCTCCACCACTGCAGGATGAGGAGTCCTCTCCTCAATCCATGGCATGTGCAACTCACTACCACTACTTGATTGAGAAGTCCTATTCTCGGTTCATGAGATTGGGTGCTCAATACTCTCCTATTTTATGTACATCTCTTTTATCTAATTAATCAAGTTGAGCTTGTGCATTCTATGTGCTTGTTTTCTATCTCTTTTATTTATGGGTTTCTTCACATCCAAAACTAGATTCTCATGTAAAAAATGTAATGCCTTAAATTTAACACTCAAAAATACAGTTAAGGACAAACACAAATTCCAAATTTTTTTTCACTTACACTTGCAAACCTCTCAAATTTTGCTACCAAAGTAGGCACTACAAGAAAGCATACAACTTTTAACCAATCATAAACTATAATTCTTTTAGTTCGATAACTAGATTGCTTAGACCATCATGGTCAGTTTGAGAGGAGATGTGGAATCCACATCTCTGAGGTAGACTTAAATGCTCAACCAACCCAAAATTAACCTGAAACATTATATAAGTCACATGCCAACAATAACATATATGTGTATATCAGTAGTAATTATAAGAATATATATAAGAGAACAATCCTAGGGGCCAGACCTAGTCCTCGGGGGCTCATCATCAGACAACCTTGCCTACATATGTAATTTGCAGAGGCACCGTAGTTTGAAAAAAGGGACATTAACCACCACACACTTGGTTGGCCAAGAACTAAGTATAACCTTTGGTTTCAAAAGATAACTCATCCCTAAATTAAACATAACCCTCTAACATAACACCATACTATAATAGCCAGAGATATAGTAAAAGGATGACACAACATTGACAAGGGTAACTATTTCATCGAGAACTCTTTATCAAATAGAGCCCAGATTATAGGATTACTCAACAATGGGAGACTTTAAAAATAAAGTCCCACTATAAGGGTCTATATCCTATCCATACCCTAAGTGTTATTTTATATAGAAAGCATCGAGAGAAGTTCATTGCATGCCAATCATATATAATACTAATCAAACCAATTCACTCTAGAATGGACTACTAATAGAAAGCAGCTTGATTATTGCAACAACTAATGACTATTGAGTCAATCAAGGCCATAATTAATACAGCTATGCTTTTAAATCAAGAGATAAATTATTATTACTAATTACATCAATGTAAGTGTGCAATCTAAGGAAACCAAAAAGAAATAAAAATCTATTACCAATTAATCTAAATACTTTCCCCTATTTTCATACCTAACATACAAGTAGGTGGAGCACTACATGTTTTAAAAAGAGTTTATTCATTAGGAACCCTTTCAACTGAAAAATATTCAAAATCTTGTGTACATATACAAAGATTCCAACATAAACAAGAAATTATATACATATGTACATGTATGTGCATAATTATTATTAATCCATTGTGAAATTAGCCATTGCTTTGGTGATAATATCATTATTACTAACCCTAATGATACTATCAATATTTTGCCGAAGTATTGTATGAATGTTAATACAAATGTGGTTCACACGAGATTCTCAAAATTTAATTTATTTAACCTCAATAATTTTTTTGTTGATGAATAATTATTTTATCTATAGTATCATTAAATTACCCCAATATATTCTTTTAAAAGAAATAAAAGAAAAGACCATAAGAAAAATAAAATAAAATAAAAACCATATTATAAAAATAAAAAAACACCATATTATAAGAATAATACAAATATCAAATTAAAAATCTTTATGATACATAACCATGATAAGAAACCCCCTTTATTTTATTTATTTTTATTGATTTAACTCTATTACCAAAATAAATAAAGTAAAGCCTAAGTCCTTTATTCTTAAAGAAAAAAGAAAAAAAACTACCAAGGAAAAACCACAATTATTTTCTTTCTTTTCTTTAAAGAAAGAAACTTGGAGAATTTTAATCAAAAGTTTATTTAATGAACATAACTATTCAAATGTCTCTTTAGCCCTTCTAAATTTTAAAAGTAAGAACACACGGATTTGGAGTTTACTTAAGACTTTCCAGTAAAGGTTTTAACTGCTTGTGACAATAAATTTGTCATACTAATGACAGGAGTATTATCTAACCCCTTTATGGTAAGATGATTGACAGCAGCCATGAAAAATAAATTTTGTTTTGTTTTAATGCTGGAGATAGGCATATTAGATTACCATGGTAAATGCCTACCAAACACCATTAAGGCTATTAATAATTGATTGTCTACAGCTTTTATTCAATATCAATGTTACAGCTTAAACTGCTGCCAACCATACTCATGAATAGAACAACACATATCACCAAATAAAGTTGTCTCATGAAAGGTAAAGGTCGCTGGTTAAGAAAAATAAATTTGCAAAAAGAGTTCAAAAGAAATCATTAGGTGAAAGGCATAAACCTTTAAATATTCAACTATCTTTCGGATCATGGAGAAATGGGAGTTTTGGAATAGGGTAGAGAGAGAACAAATGAAAGTCTAACGACAGGGAATTTTAGCCAGTTCTGAACATATTTCACAGAGCAAATTTGTTTGATATTGCAACATTTAATCTTTCAGCTTTCTCTAGCTTAAACTCTTTCAGCTTTCGCTAGCTTAAACTCTATAAATTTGTAGCTATCCATTTTCTAGCTACACTATTTCTTAGCCCAGCAAAACACCCAACCATAAGAACCACAAGGAGTCTCATGAATTTTAAGTACTTATTTACAAACCAGACCCAAAAAAATAATTAATAACTCATGCATTTCTAAATCACTACGCAGACATTAGCAATAAATTTAAATTTATTAAATTATATGGAACCTTTGCTACATACATGCTTCCAACGCAAATGGTGATGAATATCGAAGATGAGCGATGTCCACTCTTTCTCCTATGCCTGTCACCACCCTCCGCTCTCCTCAAAAATGACTTTTTATTCAGACTGTTCTTGGAATTCTCCAATTGCAAAAACCTCTCTGCGCTAGAATTGAACTATAGACCTCCATGAGCTAAATTTTAACCCTCTTTTTACTGTTTTCCCCTATTGCTCTTTTCTTCCTCTACTATATGTTGACGGAAACTGTCGTACACATATATTTCTCCTCTCTTGTGTATATCAAGAAATTGCTACTTCCCTTATGTGTGATGGATTTACATAACCACCATCTTCTCCTCTCCTACGGCTGTTGTGATTCTCTTTCCCTCTGTGCATTTTCCCTTTTGCACAACTGTTGATTCTCCTCCCCTAAATACAATCCATATATGCAACCCAATATGAAGTAAGAAAATTATCACATGATTACTTTTATTTATCTTGCCATGGTGCCAGGCATTACGATATCCTCACTTTAATGAACAAGAACACATAATCTAGTGACACAGAAATCAGAATGACGTTTAAAATTATCTCTTTTAAAATTTGTCACCCGCAAGGTTGGCTTGCAGTAGGCCTATCATAAAACAACCATTTTACTTCGAAGCCATATAGGATTTAAACACACCATAAGGACGTGCTAAACTCATAGCTTCCCCTAGGGCACAAACATTCACCATCCTTTGAAAGACTTTTATGCCAGTCTGGAAAAACGTTATACCTCAACTATTATCAAAACTCAACAACTAACGCCCTACCGACAAGTTAATCAGGTATCAACTCCCCCAGGTTGAAGTAGAGTACGAGCATTCAATGAAGAACAGAATGCAGAAATTTCAACTCGGTTGATATGAACATATTAAATGCTAAAGTGTGGACAAGCACGCAATTGTTTCATAAATGAAATGTTCCAATGCTTTTGGTATCATCGAGAGTAATGGCTAAGTCTTTTGGGTGATCAATAATTAAATTTCTGCATTGAATATAGGCCGATGGTTCTACCAAGGGCCAAAGTGCAACTTCCCATGCACTGCAACCACCCATCCCTCATCAATGCCTAGCCCATACCTGCATATTAAGGAGCCGACTAACCAAGATCTCCAATCTACCTCGAACTCCGATTAAATATGGTCATTCTCATTAAATTACTTATTATTACCAATATCGTTATCATTCTAGATTATTTTCCAGTTTATTGATAATAATATCATTAACGATTAGTGGGTGCATAAAAATAGTATTAATAATTTAATAATTCTAGATATTGAATACTTAATAACCTTATTAGTATTATTTAGAAAGTTGATCAAATAGCTAGATTATTGTCACCAAATTCAATTGTCTTAGAATTATATATATATATATAAGGACATCAATAATCTATTCAAATTCCTTTGAAATACATATAAGGAAATATCACTCATTATTCTAATAATTATGGCATAATTCCAACTTTATGTAATTTATATCTAATCACCTAGTAAAATTAACTATTCATAACTATTGAATATAGAGTGAATAATTTATTCAACTTCAATACATGTCAAATCAAATAATACATATTAAAGAATAATAACTTGTTAATTTAATTTAGTTATTTATTTTTTTACATGTAACACTAATTAGTCCAACAAAAATTACAATTTGTTAACCTTTGTATGTCATGCTTGAAATGATGTAGATCAAATTGTTAACCGACAAAATGCTAGTTATCACCATGTAAGACCATGAATCATACTTTAACACCAATACCATGGTTTTCAAATAATCCTAATGTATACATAAAGATGATACATACAAAAAGCACAATTACAAATATGTACTATGTTTACTGTAATTTTGACAATTTCTAAGTTAATGCTTTAACTTATCCTATTATCATTTAAGAATTATACCCACAATACAAATAAAGTAATTGTAACTATTGAAAAAAAAGGAAGGGGCCTTACAAAAGATGTTTGCAAAACAAGGTATGGAATGCAAATACAAGGATCAAAATCTTATTGACCATGACATCTCAGGTGGTTGTACATGAGGGATCCCAAAAAATTTGTTCAACTTTTACCCTCTTATAATCACTTGCATTGAATGTGGAAGGCCATGAGGCTATCCAACTCCATTTTTCATGTTGTTTCTATGGGACAACAAAAGTCACTAATACTCTTGTGAAGCCAAACCAAAACAGCTTGCATTATATCGTCTCATTATGTTTTCTTAGTGTAATTAGTTGTGTATTGAAAAAATAAAATGTATCTATAACTGATTGATAATGTAGACTGACACAATAATTCTTAAGAACTTAACTTGTCAATAGAAACATGATGAAATTTTACTCAAATATAAATGTAGCTTATAAAACAATTGATCCTCTATTCTAATATGTCCTATTTTTATTGAAAAAATCATTTAACTAATACCATTTAATATTTCAAAATGATGTTTAATTACAATTTTTAATACAAAACAACCATTCTTCCCAAATTCTATCTTAAAAAACAATCAATCATACTATAATAATACATAGTATATAACCTAATACATGTATTTAGCTAAACATAATTAATGACCCAAACCCAAACAAATTTTTCTAATAATCTTTATTTTTATAATTTAGTTTTCTAATAATCTTTTATCTGTTTTATAAAAAAAGTATTTTATTTTATTTTTAAAATAAAATTTAAATAAGTTAAAAAGATAGTTGTTATTATAATATTTTAATATTAAATTAAAAGAAATGGATCATTTTATTTTAAAAACATATTTTTTTGGTATCATAATTAACATATCATTGTATACTTTATATTTTCTAAATTTTCATAAATATTAATATTAAATTAGTAAATTGAAATAATATTTTGATATTTCAACCATTTATATGAACAAATATATTACTACAAATGTATAATCTATGTAATCTCAACTGTAACATTAATTATTAATAATCAATCTTTTGAAAATAATTAATATATATGATGAATATCATATCTATAAATACCATGAATACTTGTCAAACTTAATTTAATTCTTGTGATATTAGTTTTACAAGTCAAACTCATTGACCCATGCTTTATTCGTAAAAGTACATGGTTTAATCCCCATAGCAATATCAGAATTTGACACATTATGGAAAATACGTCCTACTTATCAATTTACTTCTGCTAAATCCACAACCTTATTTGTGTGTGTGTGTGTGTGTGTGTGTGTAAATCATTCTAATAAACAGTAAATTATTCTTGAAAATGACTTCTTGCCTAAACTGGGACTTGCTTTTGGAAGTTTCTCTACTTAACTAGAACCATATTTAAATCACAATATCTAACCATATATATATTGGTCTATCCAGGATCTTCTTGTTTGCAGTAATGTAAGTTCTAGCTAAGTTGTCAAGTGAGCAATAACTTAAGTGAATTTAAATGAGTTAAATTAGATAGATGACCAACACTTTGCTAGAAATTTTGATACCTCCTACTTATCAATTTACTTCTGCTAAATCCACAACCTTACTTTTATATATATGTGTAAATTATTCTAATAAAAAGTAAATTATTCTTCGAAATGACTTCTTGGCTAAAGTGGGACTTGATTTTGGAAGTTTCTCTGCTTAACCAGAAGCATATTTAAATCGCAATATCTGACCATATATATATTGGTCTATCCAAGATCTTCTTGTTTGCAGTAATGCAAGTTCTAGCTAAGTTGTCAAGTGAGCAATAACTTAAGTGAATTTAAATGAGTTAAACTAGATAGATGACCAACACTTTGCTAGCAGTTTTGATACTTCCTACTTATCAATTTACTTCTGCTAAATCCACAACCTTACTTTTATATATATGTGTAAATTATTCTAATAAGAAGTAAATTATTCTCTGAAATGACGTCTTGCCTAAAGTGGGACTTGCTTTTGGAGGTTTCTCTGCTTAACCAGAAGCATATTTAAATCACAATATCTGACCATATGTATATTGGTCTATCTAGGATCTTCTTGTTCATAGTAATGCAAGTTCTAGCTAAGTTGTCAAGTGAGCAATAACTTAAGTGAATTTAAATGAGTTAAATTAGATAGATGACCAACACTTTGTTGGCAGTTTTATACCTTCTACTTATCAATTTAATTCTGCTAAATCCACAACCTTACTTTTATATATGTGTGTAAATAATTCTAATAAAAAGTAAATTATTCTTTGAAATGACTTCTTTCCTAAAGTGGGACTTGCTTTTGGAAGTTTCTCTGCTTAACCAAAAGCATATTTAAATCACAATATCTGACCATATATATATATATATATATATTGGTCTATCGAGGATCTTCTTATTCATAGTAATGCAAGTTCTAGCTAAGTTGTCAAGTGAGCAATAACTTAAGTGAATTTAAATGAGTTAAATTGGATAGATGACCAACACTTTGTTGGCAGTTTTGTAGAGAGATTTGTGAGAACATTACTTCCATGTGGAAGTTAATTTTAGCTGTAGTAAAAGTACAAATATGAGTTATCTTTAATTAGGTGATTTCTTGAGAATATTGGATGTGGTCTCTAGGTTTTTAAGGTTACTTTAGTTGTTTAGTTGGAATATGTCATCTCAAAGTCAATTTTATGATATTTTTATTTCTTATATGAAAATTTTATGACAGTTTGGTTATTTAAATATCTTTGATTTAATGTTTTTAAAAAAATGTCAAAAAAATGTTTGATATCTAGAAAAAATTATACACAAATATTTTATCTTCAAATATTTTTAATAAGTTTTATTACGAATAGATATTAAACATGAAAAAATATAAATTTATATCTTTAATAAAGTAAAATGCAAATAATTTAGTTATTATTTTTAAATATTATTATGTATAATTTAAATTAACTAATTATTTTGAATAGCAATCATAATTGTTAAAAATTTCAATAAACAATAAAAAATATAATAATATAATATAAATCTTCAATATTATCAAATTATCAATGCTCGCCAACAAAACATAAATGATGTATTTAAAATTAGTAAACAACATAGCTATAAATAATAAATGCAAAAATCTTAAATTTATTGTTAGAAAGTTTCTAAATTCCTATTAAAAAATATTCAAGATAATTTTAAGTATTCTAAAACATAAAAACAATTATCTTCTATCTCTTTAAATATTTCTTAAATTATTATCTATTTTTATAATAAATATTATAAAATGACATATATTAATAGAAAACAATAATAATTAGTAGTAATAAATACAAAAATCTTATTGTTACTAAGTTTCTAAATTCATATTAAAAAATATTCAAGATAATATTATTAAATATTTTAAAAATTAAAAACAACTATATTTTTTCTTTAAAAATATTTTAAATTAGTATGTATTTTTATAATAAACATTTTAAAATGATATATATTAATATTATAAATTAGAATATTGTATTATATTTACTTATAATATTTTTTATGATTTACTAATAATTTAAAATTTCATATATAAGGTTATCTAAAAATATAAAAAGTCAAACTATACCATATAATAGATTTTAAAATTATAATATATCATCTAAAATTAAAAAAATGGTCACACATAACATCAAATTCTAGGTCTAGTCATCCATGGTCATTTGGAGAGTTTGATAATACTTGTGAGAATTTCCATGAGGGTTAGTTATTATTTGAGACCATAGGTCTAAGTTATCTTAACTTGGCTCTTCAGAATTGAAGGAAACCATTTATTTTCCTAAACTTGCCTCATCTTGTTTTGTGTTTGGCCTTGTGTAGTTCATCATATGTATGAGAAAAAATTTTGGCTGAAGTTTTTTTGTGGCCAATCTTATGCATAATTATTTTGTATGACAACTATCAG